>CAUYLG010070760.1:0-42595 GCA_963573385.1 Cacajao melanocephalus
GGAGGGAGGGAGGAAGGAAGGAGGGAGGGAGGGAGGAAGGAAGGAGGGAGGGAGGGAGGGAGGAAGGAGGGAGGGAGGGAGGGAGGGAGGGAGGGAAAAAGAAAGAAAATTCTTTCTCTCTTTTGGAGTGGGATGCCCTTCTTTACCTGCTCTTGGACATCACAACTGTAAGTACTTTTGCCTTTGGACACTGGGACTTGCACCAGTGACTACCCAGGGCTCCCAAGCCTTCCACCTTGGGCTGAGCCACACTACTGACTTCTATAATTCTCCACTTGCAGATGCCTATCTTAGGACTTCTCAGCCTCTATAGTTGCATTAGTTAATTCCCCTGGTGTGTTAGTCTCTTTTGTGTTGCTATACAGGAATAATTGAAACTGGATTATTTAAAAAGAGGTTTATTTGGCTCACAGTTATGCAGGCCATAGAGAAGCCTGTCACCAACATCTGCTCAGCTTCTCGTGAGACCTCAGGAAGCTTTTACTCATGGCAGAAAGTGAAGGAGGAACAGGCCTACCACTGGAAAGAAAGGAAGCAAGAGATAGAGGAGGAGGTTCCAGGCTCTTTTAAACAATCACCTTTCCTGTGAACTAAGAGAGTGAATACTCACTCATTACCACAAGGACAGTGCCAAACCATTCATGAGAGATCTGCCTCCGTGACCCAAACACCTAGCAAACACCTAGGCCCACCTCCAAAATTGCAGGCACATTTCAAAATGAGATTTGGAGGGAACACACATCGAAACCATATACAATTAGTAAGTCCATATATATATATATATGCACTATGGCTTCTGTCTTTCTGAAGAATCCTAATACAGATTTTGATGATAGTAGAATGGTTCTAGAGAAAGAATTTTAAGATGAGTTTTCTTTATTCTTAACTGTAACTGGCTAATTAAATTGGACTTAAAAATATTAAGGACTCTATTTCCAATAATACAGAGAGCACTGATAGTCCACAGTGTGCACTGTTTAAAGAGATATCAAAAATGTTTGTATTGAATATACCTCATCAACCACCTATAATAGGCAGGAAACTTTTGAACATTTTTGGAAAACTGAGGAATTTAATGTTACTGGTTGGTTGCTCCTATATTGTTGGACAAATAACTAAAAGGATGAGTTCAGCAATATAAATTCCCAGCTCCAGATGCACATAAATCATCTAAAAGCTTCTGAGTGTGCCCTGAAGGAGAACTTTATTTCCAGCTACAGGATTGAACTTGCTAAAAGTCAAACACTATCACTCATCACGTGACTGGCTGAATTGCAGTGAAAGTTGAATTCTCAGCCTCACAGGGTGTTTACTGTTAAAGGGAGAATACTGACAGGGAAATAATAGAATACTGTAAGTTAAGATTGGAATGTGTGGGAAGATCCTGAGGAAACATTGAGCATTCAAATTCTCATGAGTCTTTTTTGCTAGAGAAAGTGACGTCCCCATCCCCAGCTGCAGTGACTTCCTCACCCCACCCCCAATGGTATTGGTTTTCCCTCCCCTGTTCTGAATGAATTAACTCTACATTGCCTGAGAAAATAGCAATGGTCTCTCCTGAGTTGCCAAGCAAGACATTGCTGTTTCTCCTCAGGACTTACCTCCACCCCAAACCAGACACAAATACCAGCAGCCTTCAAAGGCGAGGTACAAAGTATAACCTATGAGGACGTGTGCTACACTTCACAAGAACTACTTGAGGTTTCAGTTTGTTTGTTTTTAATTTACATAAGCAGAAATCTAGAGAACATGTGTAAATAGATATTATGAGTGTGGGATAGTAGTAGAAGAAACATAAAGTTGGATTAGGGTGAATTTATTAATATGACCCACCAATCAGAGATTCTGCATTTATGTAGCAGCTCAAAGAGTTATAAAGGGTTCTAACAATTTAGTTGGTTGGTTAGTTGACTGAAACATGGATCTTGGGGAATGACAGTGGATTATCATAAGCTTACCAAGTGGTGACTCCAATTGCAGCTGTTATATCAGGTTTGGCTTTATTGCTTGAGCAAATTAACACAAGTCTGGTACCTACGGGTGAATTGCAGCACAGGCTTTTAGGAGTTTGGAGAGAGGCCTGCCATCATTTGCAGATAATTACTATCTTTTTGAGAGACTTCTCTTGGCCTCCTATGAAATGTTTGACCAAGTTACCATGCAACCTGATCTGCCAATCCTAAACTGAGTTTGATCTAACCTACAAAGCCACAAAGTTGGATGTGCACAGCAGTACTCCATCATCAAGTGGAGGAGGTATAAATGTGAGTGAGCCTGAACAGGTCTTGAAGTAACAAGTAATTACAAGAAGAAATGGCCCAAATTCCCACAGTTCCTACACTTGCCCTATTGCCTTCTCTCTCCCAGTCTGCACCTATGAGCTCATGGGGGTCACCCTATGATTCAATGACAGAAGAAAACACTAGGGCCTGGTTTACAGATGAATCTGCATATGCAGATACTACCCAGAAGTGACCATCTGCAGTGTTATAGCCTCTTTCTGGGACATTCTTGGTGGACTGTGGTAAAGAGAAATCTCAGTGGGCAGAACTTTAGGCAGTAAACCTAGTTGTATATTTTGCTTTGATAAAGAAATGGCCAGATTGTAATTATATGCTAATTCATGGGCTGTAGCCAACTGTTTTGCTGAATGATCAGAGTCTTGAAAGGGATGTGATAGAATATTTAGTGGCAAAAAAAAAAATTGAGGAAAAGGAATGTGGATAGATACCTCTGAATGGGCAAATGATGTGAAGATATTTGTGTCTCATGTGTATGTTTACCAAAAGGTGACCTCAGCAGAGAAGGATTTTAATTATCAAGTTAATAGGAGGACCTATTTTGTAAATACCAGTCAGCACGTTTTTCCAGCCACCACTCTCATTTCCCAATGTGCTCATTAACGAGGTAGCCATGGTGATTAATGGAATTGATGTATAAGCTCAGCAACATAAATTTCTACTCACTAGGGCCAACCTGGCTACCGCTACCACTGAGTGCCCAAACTGCCCGCAGCAGAGACCAACGCTGAGCTCCAATATGTCACCATTCCCCAGGGTAATTAGCTAGCTACCTGGTGGCAGGTTGATTACATTGGGCTGTTTCAATCACAGAATGGCCAGCATTTTGTCCTTACGGAAATAGACACTTGCTCTGGATATGGATTTGCCTTCACTTCATGAAACGATCCTGCCAAAACTACCATCTATGGACTTAGAAATGCCCTACCCACTGTCATTTTATTCCACACAGCATTGCTTCTGACCAAGAAACTTGCTCCACAAAGCAAAGCCAAGGAAGTATGACTCATGCTCATGCAATTCACTGGCCTTACCATGTTTCCGACCATCCTGAAGCAGCTTCCCTGAGAGAATGATAAAATGGCCTTTTGAAGACAAAGTTACAGAACCAGGTTGGTGACAATATTTTGCAGATTGGGGTAAGGTTTTTCAGAAGGCTTTATACTCTCTAAATCAGCATAGAGTAGTTTCTTCCACAGCCAAGATTCACAGATCGAGGAATGAAGAGGTGGAAATGGGAGTGATACCACTTACCATTACCCGTAGTAACCCATTAACAAAAATTTTCCTTCCTATTTCTGTGACTTTATTTTCTGCTGGCCTGAGGTTCTGAGTTCCAGAAGGAGGAATGCTTTTACTGGGTGACGCAATAATTCAATTGAACTGGAAGTTAAGACTATCACCCAGCCACTTTTTATTCCTCATGACTCTGAGTCAACAGACTAAGAAAGGAGATGCACTGTTGGGTGGGGTAATTGATTACAAAGTGGAAATTAGACTACTACTCCACAATGAAGGTAAAGAAGAGCATATCTGGAAAACAGGGGATCCCTTAAAGTGCCTCTCAGTCTTACCATGTCCTATAATTAATATCAATGAGAAACTACAACAACCCAACTTAGGCGGGATCACAAATGAGCCGGACCCTTCAAGAATGAAAGTTTAGGTCGAACTGCCAGAATAAGAACCATAAGAAACAAATAGCTACCAAAATGTGGCCAGTTACAGAAATGAGAATTGTAATTATCATATTTTCTCTCTATATTGCTAAGGATGTATTTTACATTTATATATTCATAAATTAAGAAAATACATTTTCCCTCTCATTCATTTATGATATAACATAAGATTTATTAACTTTATATCAGTATTTAGGTATTTCTAAATTTACATCACAGTATTTAAATTATGCAATATCAGGAGAACAGTAAACAACATTCAAGAACTTTACCTCCTCTTCTGTGAATGGAATTAGTGCGTTTTTTACTGTACATAAGATAGTTGTATCATGTTAGGTAGAACTGTGACCTTGTTGTCTTTATTTGGAGATCAAGTATAATTTAAGGAGATGCTGTATGGGTGCAAGTTGAGAAGGGTTGGTCTCATAATGCTTAATTTTAGGTGTCAACTTTACTGGAGAGATGCCTCCACAGCTAGTGAAGTGTTGTTTCTGGGTACATCTGCGAGGGGGTGTTTCAGAGGAGATCTGCATATGAGTCAGTGGACTGAGTGGGGGAGATCGCACTCAATGTGGGCAGGCATCACCCAATGAACTGTGGGCCAGGATGAAACAAAAAAGTGAAAAAAGGATGAATTCTCTCTGTCTTTCTGTCTCTGTCTTTGTCTCTCTCTCTCTCCCTTCTCTCTCTCCCTCCCTCCCTCTTCTGGAGCAAGTCACCATTCTTCTCCTGTACTCGGACATTGGAACTCCTGGTTCTTCAGTCTTTGGACTCTGGAACTTGCATCAGCAGCCTTCCAGAACTCTCCAGCTTTCTGCCTTAGACTGAGAGTTACAGCATCAGCTTACTTAGTTCTTGGGCTTTCCAACTTGGAGTAAGCCATACTACCATCTTCTCTCATCCTCCAGCTGGCAAATGATCTATTGTGGGACTTCTCAGCATCCATAATTGCGTGACCCAACTTCCCTAATAAATCCCCTCCAATACCTCTACATATCTATCATCTGTCTATCTGTTGATCTATCTATCTGTCTTCTATTGGTGTTCTTTCTCTCAGAAGAACTCTGACTAATTCAACAATGTATTTTTACTTTCTTAATACACTGTATATTTACTTTCTTAATATACTGTATATTTACATATGTAGAATATATGTAAACTATATATACTATATATTGAGCTGATCTGCACTATAATAGTATAATATATTATACTTGATCTATGAAAGACATTGGATTAGCCGCTGTGAGAGGGAAAGATAATAACTGGCATTTACAACTTGTAAATGTTATTATCCAAGCATCTTGTAAATGATTAAACTTTTCTAAATTATTACAGTATGGATATCATTAACCCATTTTTCAGGAAAAATGAAAATTTAACTTGTTCAAGTAATTTGTGTTCTAGTTTGTGCCACTAGCAAACAGACCAGATAGTGTTAGAACCATGTGATTTGTTCATCGACTGGGAAAAAAAGAAGGATAGCTGTGTTCTCTGCCATCTAATAATTTACCGTTATATTGTGGAAATAAGACATACACAGGTAAAAGGTTGGGTGATAAAACAAAACCATATAGGAAATGTCCTGGGTAATAAAAATGACTAATTCCATAAAGAACAGTATAAACAATGAGTACTTAGAGTTTGACAGAGAGAACTTCCTTTCTTTCAATTGCTCCCAGCCATGCTCTCTGAAATCCTCTTCTCCATTTCCTAGTCTTCCTAGGTGTTTATACTCACCACAAACCTCCAGGCAATTATTCTTCCCCATTATCTTGTCATTTACTCAAGTTTATTATACACTTGGCCTCTGACAGTTCCTAAGAACTCAATACTTCCAACCTGCCACAGCCCATATTTTCTTTCATTTTGCTGAGCTCTTTCCAACAGTCTTATATCTTTCTGGAACTTTGCCTCTCCAGCAAGCAAAAGAAACAAACCAGTATAAATGAAATCAAGAGTGGTCTGAAATAAACTTTCTAAGTTCTGCTTCTCCTTTCTGTACTTCCTGAGTGGGGTATTTCATGACACATTTATTATAGAGAGCAGAGCTTAGAGTGAGCAAACTACTTGCCAATCAGTGACTGACCCCAGGACATGGGAGGAAGAAGTAGCTTTAGTGAGAGGAGAATGAAGTCATTAAAACATGACAATAGTATGTAAAACTGGTAAGATCTTCAGTTATTTAAATAATGAGTGTTTTTGAAGTATTATTTCAGTTAGTTCCTTCCTTCTAGAAGAATGTCTAACTCCTACAGAAGTTGACTCTGTAACACAGTGACTTGAACATACCTTCAGTACAACCTACCTTACAAAAAAAGGAAAAAAGTCACAAATTCTTGTTTTAAAAATATTTTGCTCTTAGTACATTACTACTACCTAAAAAAAGTTATCTATAGCCTGCCTACTTTCAAAAAAGGATTGTAGCATTTTATAGTACAGAAGATGATTGTAGCATTTTATAAATCCAACAGTGTAGGTTGTGCAGATATTATGATTGAGCATTAAATCTAGCTCCGAGTTTCCATGGGAAGAAAGAGTAAAATGGTTTAGATTGTTATTATTTGATAATAATAAAAGATCTAATATCTTTATGAATGACTCAATTTTTAATGTTTCTATATAATAAGGCACTTACTTTATAGAAGACTCTCCACCAACATCATCTAATTTCATCGTAAGGATAGCCAGCACTAATTAATATAGTACTTGTTCTATGCCAGGCACCATTTTAAGAGCTTTCTACACCTATTAACCAACATACTCTTCAAAATAACTTTTGCTACAGCTACTATTATTATCCCCATTTTACAGATGAGTAAATCAAAGCACAAAGAATGAAGTGATTTGTCCAAGGCCACATACCTAGTAAATGGTGAAACTGGGACTCAAGCCTAAGCATGACACCAGGATTCAAACTGTTAACCACAAGTCTAGACTAGT
This sequence comes from Cacajao melanocephalus, assembly GCA_963573385.1. Classification (NCBI taxonomy): domain Eukaryota; kingdom Metazoa; phylum Chordata; class Mammalia; order Primates; family Pitheciidae; genus Cacajao; species Cacajao melanocephalus. The sequence goes on from CAUYLG010070760.1 coordinate 6,923, forward strand.
TCTCAGTTTAATCCTCTATACTGGTACACTAAGAAGGATGAAAACAAAGTGATTTAAACAGGTGACTAAAACGAAAATTGTCGGATTCAGGGTTCAAATCCAGAACTAACTAGTTACAAAGTCTACATCTGTCCCACTGCATTTCATTGTAGATATCCATGGGTCTTTATGCAAAAGACCCAATAACTTACACATATGCTATGCAGATATTCTGGTATTTACATTTGATAAACATTAAGGGTATTATATTAAAACTTAACTAATATATCTCTGTAGAAGGTTAAGTTAAAGAGGTGCAGTAATAGTACTTTTTGGTGACCTAATCTAATTCCAAGAATTTATTTAGTCCTGGAAAAATAGTTGAAAAAACAGTCTTATAAAATCCCTTAAGGCAACATTTTAATCTCTTCGTGTTTGGTAGAAGCTGGATTTCAGCTGTGGAAAGCAGCTTCACATATTCTAGTTATGTAAGGAGGCAGAGAGAATTTTTGTATCTTACCATGAGAATTGAACATTTTAACCTGAAATTCCAAGAGGCTATCAGAATGTATCGTGTATTGAGCTGTGGGGTGGCCTAAAAGAAGATGAAGTTAATTCAACCAAGCACGTATATTGAGTAAAGACATTTGCTACACACCAAAAATCTAGGCACTACACCTATATTTCCAAGTCTCTCACAGTTAAGTGGGGCCATTGGTAAGTTCTGGCCAATGAGTGGAGTATGAAGTGTATCACTTCAAGGACAGAGTGTAGAGGGGCCAATGTGTGTTGTAATCCTTTGCTCTGGTAACACTGGAGGCTAGTGTTTAGATGATGAAACCACGTTATTAGGTCTTCCCATTAGCATGGGGTTTTGAATGGCTATATGGAGAAGAGTTTTCTACCAACTGTGTGAATGGGATGAGACAGAAATTAACCATTGTTAGTGTTGCTGTTATGAGGTCATTGATATTTTAAGTCTCATTTGTTTTTGCAGCAAAGCCTATTTTATCCTGACTAGTGTAACACTTCAATACTCCGCAGGGATGGACTGCATCTAAAAGCCTAAATCATTCTGAAATTTCCATACATATATTAAAATTTTGTTATAAACAGATATTTAAATTTCCATTCATCTTACCTTATTTCTACATATAATATTACAGTTATAAAATGAAACATTGTTTTCAAAATGAATGTATGTCTCACAGTTTTAAGCTCTGAATGATTATTTGCTGCTCCTTTTTAAGTCCAGTTCTATTCTACATGTTATACACCTGCAGCTATGACACATTTTTCTCTAAAATCAAGTGGATCAAGTGGCTGGGCTTGTTTTCTGCCACAAATCTAGTAAATTGTTGTTCTGCCATTCTAAAAGTGTCAAAAATCTCAGTTCTAATCTACAATTTGTCACAGCATTAACTTACTCTACAGACATGCCTTTGGAGTGGGTACAGTTAAAATATTTTTTTAAAAAAGCAGCATATGTAATTATACAGTTGGGAATTGTCCCATATCTCAACCACCAGGTGGCAATTTTATCACATTATATGTCCCATTAGGTAAGCAATGGCCTAAATGGTGTGAAAAGATGATTTTTTTCCTGGCAAGTTGGCAGGTTTGTGCTTTAACAAAAAAAAAAAAAAAAAAACAAGGAAGGAAGCTCAGGACCACGAGTGAGAAGAAAAGCCCTCCATTCTCTGGATGGCAAGAAAGTCATTGCTCTCTTGGTACCTGTGGTTGTGTCAATTGGATAGCAGGTGAGTTCTAAGCTGCTGACACAACCACGGGTACGCAAAGGAATAACAGCCGTCAGCTGAGATCACATAAAGGAGAGCGGTAGTTTTAGCAAACCAACAGACATTTTCTGTCACTCCGATGATAGAAATCATATTATTTCTTGGGAAACTACAGACTTTAGGCTAAACCTTCTCCTTTAACAAAGGTTTTCAGCTTTTTGTTCAAGATTTTCATTATTTTTCTGTTCATAATGACTATCTACTTAGTGGTTCTCAAATTTTAGTGCAGCCAAATCAACAGATCTGGGTCCCACCCCAAGAGTTCCTGACTCAGTATGTATGGAATGGAGCCTGATAATTCACATTCCTCACGAGACCCCAGGTGATGCAGATGCTGCTTCTTCAAGGAACACACTTTGAAAACCCTTAATCTGCTATGTGCCAAGCCCTGGAACAATCTTTGCAACACAACAGTGAAGAAATATAGTTTCTGCCTGACATAACCACTTGCTAATTGCAAGAAATCTGACAAAACAAACTTTTCAAGCTTCACCATTTGTTGGTTATAAATGAAGATACTATCACCTCATGGGGTACTATCAGATTATTAAAAATATAATACATACAAAGATTTTATGCAGTACTTAGAAAACAGAAAGCCCTCTGTCTGATGTTTCACAAGGATTTGAGCATCCAAGAGGGGAGACAGACATGTAGGCAGTCAACTACAATGCTGTGTAAGGAGGGCTAGAGTCTACTCCAATTTCAACTGAAGCTGAAGTGATCACTCACCAGGAAGCCTTTTCAACAGCTCCTTCTTCCCTGCCTACCAAGAAAGGACTTAACACCTGTAAGTATTAGCAACTCTAATATTGATTATTCTTTCAGGTGTGAGTAATGAAAATCCACCTTAAATAAGCTTAGGCAAATATGTACATACACAGACATGCAACAAACAAAGAACCACTTAATTGGCTCATGAAACTAAGAAGTTCAGAGGTAGAAATGACTTAGGTCTCAATTAGATCCAGGTGTTCCCTTTATACTCTCCATTTCTGTCTTATCATTTCTTTCTCCTTTCCTCTCTCTCCTTTCGTTCTCTTTCCCCATTGGCTCAGTATTTGGCCCTACTTCCCTCTATGCTGTCTCGATTATTATACAGGCTCTTCCTATGAATTTGATGGCTATGGGCAGGCCCTGCTTGGATTAGGTGCTCACCTGTAATGACTTGAATGGTGGCTCCCAAAAGATAAGTTCACCCAGAACCTGTGTATGTGTTCTTATCTGGAAAAGGGCCTTTGCAGATCTAATTGAATTAAAGATCTCTGGATGATATCATTTTGGATTAACCAGGTGGCTTCCTCACTTAAATAACATGTGTTTATATGAGATGCAAAAGGAAGAAGACACAGAGGAGAAGGCAAAGTGAAGGTGGAGGCAGATATTGGAGTGAGGTGTCTGCAAAATAGACACACACTTTGTGTGCCAGCAACCACAAAATAGAAGAGAGGTATAAAAAAAACTCGTTTTAAGAGCCTCCAGAAGGTACGCCGCTTACTGACACCTTGATTTTGGACTATCAGTTTCCAAAATTGTGAAAGAGTGCATCTCTGTTGTTTGAAATAACTCCATTTGTGATCATTTGTTATGGCAGCCCTAGGGCATTAATGCACCGTATTTTTAAGCCAATGCTGAGTAATTTTTGGTCAGGCATAGCTGAATTGCTTGCTCAGCCCCTTAAGCAGAAGACAAAGGGAAAAAAATGTTTTTTTTTTTCCTTTGTGTTTGAATGAGGCCAAAAAATGAGGCCAAAAAAATGTTATTTTTTTTCTTTGTCTTTGAATGAGGCCAAAGAAAAACAATATTGATGATGATGATAGTTATTGAGTTTTATTATAAATGCTCTATATTTATTACCTCATTAAATCTCACAACCATCATTTGAGGTATATATTATTATCCCCATTTTGCATACAAGAAACTGAGGCTCGGTGAGACTAATTAATTTAATGGACACTTATTAAAACATTTCATTTGTTCTGTATTTTCAACACCTCATAAGAAAAAGTTTGTGTCTAATGTTGCTGAGACAAGTGGATACCACTAGTACTTCTAAAAGACATTTGTAAAAGACACTTGTAAAAGACATTTCTAAAAGACCTGCTGGGCTGAAAATAATTGAAGCCAGACCCTGCACCATAGTCCTTTTCCTTAGCTGCCTTCCATTTAGCTAGCTGGAGAACAATTATTTTAACCCCTATCTTTTTTAAGACTCCAAAATGTCACATGAAAGAGTAACCATCCATCAGCTATCCTTATGGCATTTAATTAGTAACTCAGTTTCATTCATGTAAAAGTCCTAAAAGAGTCCACTAACCTAGGGCCAAGGGTACATCGAATTTGGAAAATTGTTGGCAATGTCTGAGCTAATGATCCAAAAACTAACCTAAGTGATGGTGGTCCATTCCCATCTTCCACTCTGCATTTAAACTCAGGAGCTTTGTGATGACTTCTTGACTGCTGGAAAATAAATTGAGTGCCTAGTGCAACAAGTCTCTAACTGTAATAAAATGCATGGTTGCTACCAAAATTGTGTCTAAACTGAGAGCCAGTGTGATAAATAAGAAACAACAGGGGTCGGTAAGACACAATGACATGGGATCAAATCTGGTTACGGTAACAAGTACCGGATAATTTCCAGTTACTGCCCCCAACCCCTCCACTCCATTCTACACTCCCATAACCTACTTTCTGCCCTGGAACACTGGCACCAATAGCTCCCTTGAATATTGGCATTTGGTTGGGTTTATCCAATGGGAAATAACTGTGGTACATAAGAAGGCAAAAAATGAGGAGCTGGGTTTTTTTTTCCCTTCTTCCGTACCACATTGCAGGCAGTAGCAATGAGCAACGCCTGCAAGCCTCCACTACTAGAGTCCTCACCAGTCTTCCCCATCCTCTCTAGTTCTAGTTCTCATTGAGTAGCAATTTCCTCCCTTGGAACCTGAGGTTGCCAGAAGGAACCTTGTCATTCCTTTTTTACTTCCTTTACCCCACCCACATCTCTGTATATATGTAGGTCATCATTAACCTCACTGCATTTGAACCATCTGGGAAGAACTCTTTCCTGCCAATATCCCGACTGACATAGCTACTCACTTACCAGCGATATAATCTTGATCCTTTATCTTTTAGTATGGTTTACTGTTTGGTCTACTGAAAAAAATAGGGGTAATATTTACTTTGCAGTATTCTTATCGATAATGTATGTTACATGCTCTTTGACACCGTGTTTGTTAAGCTCATAGCTTACGCTAGACACCTGATACAGGGCAACAGAAGTTATTTTTAAAAAGGCAAGCTCTAATGTGTTATTACATGACCTGCACTGAATATAACATTTTAGTTCTCATTAGCTTATGATGCTCATAATTATACAGATCCTTTGTTTTGCCCTTCTATTTATTTTACAGAAATTTGGTTGTGTTCTACTCCTCTGCATTACATCAATGAAATGAAAAAGAAATGAAATGAAAAAGAAATATGTGGAATTAAATGTAACTGAAAAAAAAATTACTGAGCATCTACCTATGTCATGCACTATAGTCAGCACAAGAAACACAATGATGGGAATGAAGTCATTCCTGCCTTGGAGTTACCTTAAGTGAGTGAGAGTTAACTACTATTTTTTATTTAGTTATTTTTTCTTTTGATGTAAACTTTAAATTTACACACCATTAAACATAATAATGTTAAGTATGCACTTAGGAATGTACACACCTATGCAACCCAAACATTTATCATGATGTCAACCCCCAAATTTTCTCACGTCGATCCCCAGATTCTCCTTGCCCCCATTCCTCCACTGCTCTGGTTTATTTTATCATATATTAATTTTCTTCCTCCCTTGTATATGAAATGTCGTTATTTTCTGGCTTTACATTTCCCCATTGCCCTTGGTTGTCAGCAGTTTGATTATGCTATGCTTTTGTTATTGTTATCATTTTATTGCCTCATAGGTCTCCAAGGTTTTGTTCATTTTTTAAATCTTATTTTCCCTGTCTTCAGATTAGTCTTCTATTAACCATGTTTAAATTAACTGATGACTCTCTCATCTCCATTCTGCTGTTAAACCAATCTAGGGAATTCTAATTTTGCTTATTCTATTTCAGTTCTAGAATTTCCATTTATTTCTATTTCTCTACTGAGATTTTCTATGTTTCTCATGTATTATTAGCTTATTTTCATGACTTCATTGAATATAATTTTCATAGATGCTTTAAAATATACATCTGCTAACTCCAACATCTGGATCATCTCATGGTTGATCTCAATTGATTTCTTTTTTGAAACTGGTTGTCCAGACAGAGAACAAATTTGTACCACACTCCAGACATTGTAAATATTATGTTGTAGAGACTACTACATTCTGTCATGCTCCTCAAAAGAGTATTGATGTTTTTGTTTTTACAGGATATTAACTTGGTTACACTCAATATGCAAATTATGTCTCTTGAGTAGCAGCTCAATTTCAGTTCAGTGTTTCATCACTAACTAGCAAACTTTGAGTCTTCCCTGCACTTTCACAGATCAGGGGTCAGCCAGGGGCTTGAACAGTATTTCTGCAGAAAATTTGGGCTCCCCTTCTCTGCTATATCTTAGGAGTCCCTCTCTCATTTTCATGGTATATTCCCCCAACTCTGCCTTCTGTTTTTCAGGTCAAAAGACTTCAGGTTTTTTATCACAGTTTTAACCACTGCATACATTGCTGACCTCAGCCTGCCCTCAGAATGAAAGCCATAAAAACAGGAAACTCATCTTACTCTGGCACCTTCTAACAAAGTTTGACCTCTCCTCCTGAATCTGTTTCCCATTTTTCACTCTTTAGTAACTTCAGGTCATTGTTTTCTTTTATCTGAAGACTAAGTTGTTACCTATAGGGGGATTGTTTGGAGAAGACATTAAAGAAATAAGATATAAAACATGAAATTGATGTATGCAATTGATAAATATTTTGTTATGATAAGGCAAAATATAAAAAGTAAGCAGTGCTAATGAATACATGGGAGGTTAGTACACCTAACATAAATTAATGAACTGATCAGAAAGAGCTTTCTGTTAGAAAATTATCTAAGCTGAAATTAGAAAGACGCGTAGGAATAAGCTGAGCCAAGGAATACTTTGAGTTAGAAAATTTCTGATTTAAAAAAAATAGTAAAAAGCTTCTGCATGGGGTCTTTTTGGTGTGGAAGATAGCATTAAATCTTTCTAACAGAAGATTCATCGCTTACTGAAATATAAAGTTGGAGGTTTCAAGTAGTAATTCAGCTATCTTGGGTTTAAGAGACTTAAAACTATAAAGTTTTTAAAACCTCTTCTTACCTAGGAAAAATTACAATACTACTGTAGCTTATTCTCAGAGAAATGCTAATGTAACTACGTAGTTTGATACTCAAATTAGGCTGACTTTCTTGTATGTTATTAAAAGTAGACTCATTTCATCATTTGCTACATCAACACTTTAAAAATTAAAAAGTTATAAAAATTCAAGGTCTTCACATTAACTAATGTGTATCATTGTAGTTCAGTCCAAGTAGATAGACATCAAAGTTAATATTACCAAAGTTGTTGATAGGAATAAAGTTACTCAAAGTTAAAGCAAGGAAACAGTTTCTTTCACCTCCTCAGACTCTTGAATGTCTGACTAGACATTCAAGAAGGAATGTATCCTTGCCCTACTGTGATATGAAGAGCAATAGTACAAAGTTATAAGCAAATACTTATCGCCTGTTGACACATCTCTGTCTTGGTACTTTAAGTTTTCTTTGCTCTGCTCATCTTATAAATAAATAAATTATTTATAGATTGAAACTGATTCTAGCTGTACCAGCTTTAAAAAATATATGGAATATATCAATACTCTCTTTTTCTCCTATTAGTGTAGACTGTCCAAGAAGCTCATCAATTGAAACTGGTTTTACAACAGATGCCAAAATAATTATCAATAATTTCTATACAAATATTAACAGCCATCAACTATTTGAACACTCAAAAGAGAACAGGAAGCTTGACTATGACTCAAAGGAGAGTGGGCAGCATGATCTATTCTTGTGTTGTTTATAAGTAAACCTAGAAAAAGAATGACTTTCAATAAAGCAGCTCTTTATTGCTGAAAAAGAATTACACTGAACAATGCCACCCTAAGTCATAGAAGCCAGCATCAACCAGAACTGAAAAGAAATAAAGTGATAAAATTTTCATAAAATATAGAAAATACCAATGCCTCTTTCATACTTAACAGTCTTTCTTTATTTGCTACTCTAAATTTTCCATGTATGTTTGGGGCATAGTTCAGTTTGATACTAAGCACTGCTTACTAATGACACTAAGAAACACCTAGAGGCTATGTGGGAGGGGCCCATTAAGGGCCTTTATTTCTTTCAGGAGTAATGAACACGTTATCCCTGAAAGCAGTCATTTTAAGAAAAGACGAAGTCTGGCAAGCAAGGAGAGGAACAAAATTGAGGACAGGACATCATCCAGATTTGCCTTAGAGAATATCCACCATGGACAGCTCCAGATCTAAAGAGGGAAGGTTGTCAGCATGCAACCTGAACAATCTATGCCTAATTGTAAAATGCTGAGAAATGAGGCAGTCAACTTGCTGCCAGACACTGGGACCCCAGAATCAGTGCAGGCTTAAAGGAGGAAAGCGCTGCCACACGAAGACACCAGAGACTCCGCAGAACTGCCACATACTTCAGAACCAATACCAGGAACCACAATTGAGGTTGCAGTGGGGAGGGGTCACCCAAAGCCAAACAGACACTGAAGCCTCCAGAGGCAGGTTCCAAACCAAGAAAAGAGAAAGCTGAAAACCATGAGATCATACTATGACCTCTTTATGAGCACACATGAGATGACCTGGTGACTTTCAAAAATAATGAGATTTTTCAGGGTGCAGAAGCCTCACTGAGATAGATAATGATAATTATTATTTATTGAGCAATGACTAAGTAAAAGCCACTTTGTTAATTGCTTTTCTTATATTCATCCAATACCTATAATAAACCTGTAAGATAGGTTCTGTAAGTACCACCATGTTACCTGCGAATGCACTTAGTCTCAACTTTTATTTTTTATGGCCTGAGAAAAGTTTGTGAGATACATTTGTAACCAGTAAGGAATTAGAAGACTGTGCCTTCAACACACAGTTTTTATGGCCTGAGAAAAATAAGTCTGTGAGATACATTTTGTAACCAGTAAGGAATTAGAAAGCTGTCCCTTCAACACGCTAGACTATTTGACAAGTCTGTTAGCTGAACATTTTCCTAGTATATAACCAGGTGCAAAGTAGATAAATAGACAACCAGTCAGCACTGGAGATGGGTTCGTATTTCAGGGGCCTTAGGATACATTTTATCTGGGAAGAGCCCTAAACACATTCACAGATTTCTTTCACTTCCTGCCAACTTTCTGGTCCATAGCACTGAACTACCTCAGTTTCCTTACCTGTGACACTTTTCTTTATTAATACAAAATCCTACTCAATACAGAACTGTGTTTGGCTGGAGCCTGAACCTGCTTCTAGAATTAGAAGAAGGACAAAATTATATAAAGAATCAAAATAAGTTCTCAAAGTAAGAAAAAAGTTTCAAAAAATGTGTTGTCAATTTTCTGCAACATTGGATGGCCAATGGCCAACTAAAAATTCAAATTGGGTAATTTGTAAGTAGTAAGTACAAAATGACACAATTTTCTGTTTAACTTTTAATTTCAGAACATTTGTGTAGCAGTTTACAATACACCAAATATTTTTGTATTAATTATCTCATAAGATTCTTAGAATATTTGCAGGATTTGGCATGTGCTCATTAGAGAGGCAGAGTAGAATAGAATACAATAGAATAGAGCCAGAATGTCTGAGTTGCAAATCTGATTTTGCCTTTTATTGTCTCTACAAACTTAACCAAATAACAATCTTCTTAGGACTCAGTTTTCTTCATCTATAAAATGGGATGACAATAATAGTAATGAGAAAAGAACTTTTATCTAAGGAATAAAGTCCTTTTATACTATTTTTTTAAATTTGTATTTATTTATTTACTTATTTATTTTGAGATGGAGTCTCGCTCTGTTGCCAGGCTGGAGTGCAGTGGCGCAATCTCAGCTCACTGCAACCTCTGCCTCCTGGGTTCAAACGATTCTCCTGCCTCAGCCTCCTGAGTGGCTGGGACTACAGGCACGTACCACCACACCCAGCTAATTTTTGTATTTTTAGTAGAGACGGGGTTTCACCATGTTGGCCAGGATGGTCTCAATCTCTTGTCCTCATGATCTGCCCACCTCAGCCTCCCAAAGTGTTCGGATTACAGGCGTGAGCCACTGATGCTGGCCTTACAAGTCCTTTTAATTATCAGGCCCAGAGAGACAATAAAATGAGACTGCAATCATATCCTACTCTCTCCTTTGAGCTATGTATTTATCTGTTGAAACTCCTTTCTATTGCTGCAAGTAGTTACGGATCAACCTAATAATGCCATACCATACACTTTAACCCACACCCTACAGGTTAGCAATGGATAGCCAATCACTAATCAATGTTATTTCTGTAAACTAATGAGAATTCCTGAAAAACAACTTTGTATCAACCCACTCCCTGTCCGCTTTTTCATTGCCTTTAAAAATTCACCAGTAACTGTTGCTGATGAGAGTAAATATTCAGGGCAACTTGAGTTTATGCTTCCTTCCGGGTTGCAGTCCTCAAGCTTGGTTCAAATACATTCTCTACTTACACTAATTTGGCCTCAGCTTCTTCCTTCTAGGCTGACAGTACCTATTGTGTGAGAGACAATAGATGAGATGCTATATGTGAAGTGGCTGGCACAGTGCTTGGCACATAATAAACACCTTACTCCATGCCAGGTGCAATTACTAGTGCTTCACATAATTAATTAAGTCCTCACAACAACTCTACAACATAGATACTACTACCCACATTTCACAGGTCAGAAAACCAAATTGCAGTGAGGATCATAACTTGCCCAAAAGCATATATTCTCTGAGTTTTCGGCCTTTTATTCATTTTTTTCTTCTCAGTAGAAGCATTTTCTCTTTTACAGATAAAAATACAAATCTTATAGAAATGCCCTGCCCATATTATTTCATTACAAAGTGGTAGAATTGGAATTCATATTTACATTCTTTACCCTATTCACATGATGAACAGGAGATTATAGAATCGTGTGAACACTTTATTTCACAAAGTATATGAAAACTCTGTTCTTGTGCACTAACATTTATTGAAATGTTAATGTAAATATGGATTATACGAAATAGAGTTTTTAAAATCAAATAAAAACCTTAAAAATGACTGTTTAAAAAAACAGGCTCACTAATATGGAATCCTTCAATATACCCCTGAAGAATCAACTTAAAATTCAGGATTCGTGGAATCACTAGATAATTCAGTTGTTTCTCAGTGGTTCTTAACATGAACTTATGTTATGAGCAATTGCTCTTTTTTTCTTCTTTAGAGCTCCCAACCCACTTGGGATAGATGGAAATAAAACACTCAGTGAATGAATAAAAAAACATCAATAAAACAATTATTCGGGGCCCACCTCCACACAACTCACTGCAGGAAACCAGCACATAAATGCAAATGAAACAAAAATGCCAGCATTGATCTAGCACCAACCTACCACTGACAGAAAATCCACAGTCATTCTGTAGACATGGTAAGAACATGTAGTTACTAAATAGAGTACGCACTAAGTTCATACCAGAATCGAGTGGTAAAGGTTCTGATGGTTTCTTTAAAGGTGCTCTAATCCTTACTGCCTTGTTTTGTTTTTGCCTTTTCCTTTATTCAATTCCTACTGTTTTTTCAACATTTTAAACTATTTATGAACAACATTTTTCTAGCATAAGAGTTTGCATAGCGAGTTGAGCCTGTAGTTGCCTGGCCTTTGGTGGACCATGGTTTCCGTGATTGCCTGTTTGCCATTACTGAGCATGGAAGAAGTAAAGGATACCCACATTAATCCCCAGGTTTGAGACATACTTCTCCCTCACCCCTCTTGCCTGGTAGCAACCCTAGCTTTTCATGGTAGTCAAGGCTGATCACATTATTAGTTCATTAGCTTCTTTCTTTGCTTACTGGTCCATTAGCATGACAAAGCTGAAAAAACTAAATGATAATCATGGTTTCAAGTTCAGTAGATTAAGTATTTATTGTCTCCTGATGGCAGTGTTTCTTTTGGGAACTGGAAACTCTATTGGTACAGAGGCTTATGAGGTGGGATGGGAAACACATATTTTCAATACAAATGGATCCTTTGGAGTTTTGGTGAGATGGACTAATTCTACTCTTTCTTGGTTCTTGAATCCATACATTCTAGCTATTGGGGGCATAGCATTATATATTGGTCATTGTTTCAGCTCCTGTCCTGCACTTTGGATATCAGCACCCCAAATCCACACTTGTTAGCCTTGACCTTGTACTCTAGCCAAGTCTTTAACAGGAACTCCATCATCATGTTATTCAGCCAATTCTGGATAATGCCACATATAATAGCTAGTATATCCTTCCTCTTTGCCATCCAGTGGGTGTCTTGATCTAAGGCAATGTCATTAGATCAGGCCTTCTGAGTGTCTTTTTATTATGGTGCTAGCAAAGACAAAGAGGGTAATGAAGACAAATCTCAATCTAGAAGAGGTACGTACAGCTCTGGAAAGGAAGAACTTCATCTTCCGCAAGAAACATGAAAAAAATATGTGTTGACCACCCTCCCTTAGGGCATTAACTCCCTCATACTTCTGGATTGGGCATTAAAGTGGACATGTAAATGTACAGTCTCCAGTCCTCTACATCAAGAAAGCCCAGTGCAAGAAATGAGAGGTTTCCAGGATGAGAAGAGCCCACGAATTGCTGGTTGCTTTAGCAGCAGCTGGAATAAAGCAGGGCAAGGCAAAGATGAACTCAGGCAGCCCATAATATAGGGTTTTCCATCATTCTCAGCAAACTGACACGAGAACAGAAAACCAAACACCATATGTTATCACTCACAGGCAGGTGTTGAAAAATTAGAACACATGAACACAGGGAGGGGAGCATCACACACTGTGGTCAGTAGGGGTGGGGGCTAGAGGAGGGACAGTGGGAGTGGGGAGGGTGGGAAGGGATAATGAGGGAAGAAATATCAGATATAGGTGATGGGGGGATGAAGGCAGCAAAACACCTTGCCATATATGTACCTATTGCAACAATCCTGCATGATCTGCACATGTACCCCAGAACCTAAAGTACAATTAAAAAAAAAAACAGTGCCATAACTTTTTAAATTATGGTGATCTACTACACAGTTACAAGACTCATGAACACAGCCATCTAAGAGTAGCAGCAGACGTTCATAGCAAACATTCATACAGCAGTTTCTATTTGCCAGATATACCTCTAATGGCTTTACATGCATTAAGACATTGAATCATCACCACCAACCAATGAAAGAATATAATCATGCAGATGAGGAAGCTGAGACACAGAGTGGTTAAGTCACTTGCTAGTATAATGCTAACAAGTGAAAGAGCCAGGACCTCAACCCAGATTTTCATACTGCCTAAAAGGTAAATGGTTCTGTGACAAGTGTGAAATAAGAGAAAGAGTTAATGTGCAGGCAACTAAAAGCCAGAACGAGTTTGTTGCTGAGGATGATCTTAGGAGTAAGGAAAAATGAAGGAGATTTTATCCTAGGACTTACAGAGCTGTATCATCTGCTTGTGACCATAGCAAATGGCCCAAGTTATTGCAGCCTTTGATTTACTGTGTTGGAACCTGTCAAAGCACAAGGTAAATCTTATATGAGAGTGCCTCTCAGATAAGATGAAAGAAACAAAAACTACAGCTTACATGACTTACAGCAGAAGTTCTTAGTTATTTTGTGCCATGGATCCCTTTGTCATTCTGGCAACAGAATAACTTTTTTTTTTTTTTTCCAAGACAAAGTCTCACTCTCATTGCACAGGATGGAATTCAGTGGCATGATCTCGGCTCACTGCAGCCTTGACCTCCTGGGCTCAAGCAATCCTCCCACATCAGCCTCTTGAATAGCTGGGACTATAGGCACACTCTACCATGCCTGGCTATTTTTTTTGCATTTTTAGTAGAGGCAGCACTTCACCATGTTTTCTAGGCTGGTCTCAAACTCCCAAGCTCAAATGATCTGCCCACCTCAGCCTCTCAAAGTGTTGGTATTACAGGCGTGAGCCACTGTGCCCAGCCAGAATATTTTAAAATGCATACTGTGCAACTAATAACAAAGGAAATCAAATAAGTTAACAACATAAAATAAATAAATTTTGTGATTTATGTATCTTCTATGTCATACACTAACTGATAAGATATATGAGACAATTATAATAAGAAATATTTCTGGTATTCTTCTAGTTTTATTGAAGTACAATTGTTATACAAAAGTTCTACATGTTTACTGTATACATCTTGATAAGTTTGGACATGAATATATAGCTATGATGCCATCACCACAATCAGGTTATCACCATATCTATCACCTTCAAAATTGTCCTGTGTTCTTTTGTGTGTATGGGCTTGTTTGCTTTTTGGTTAGACTGCAACATAAGATCTATGCTCTTATATTTTAAAATGCACAGTATCATATCGTTAACTACAAATACTATGTTGTACAACAGATCTAGAACTTATTCAACTTGCATAAAAGAAAGTTTATACCTATTGAAAAATAATTTTCCATTTTCCTCTTCCTGACCCACTAGCAATCACCATTTTATTCTTTGTTTCCATGAGTTTGACTATTTAAATACCTCACATAAGTGGAATCATGCAGTAGTTGCCCTTCTGTGATTGGTTTATTTTACTTAACATAATATATCCTATGATCATCCATATTGTTGCAAATGGCAGAATTTCCTTCATTTTTAAGGGTAATAGTTCACTGCACTTACATACCACATTTGTTTTATCCAAGGTATAACTATTTTCCATTCAAATTAATCGACCCTCAAATTATTTGACACACACTCTGCAGAATCATATAATGCCTAAAGACAGGAAAATGAAAATATCCAGTGGAGGAGCAATGGGGAAGGATTCTACTTCTTAAAGTTCACCCCATGTCCCTATGCAGTTTAAGCTAAATACATAGATGAATAAACAAACAGTGATTCCCACACTCCTGTAATTCCAATTATGTATATGTGTGTATATGTATTTGTTGGTGTACTGAGGTGGAGGTTGGACAGACAATGAAATGGATTACATGAATTGCAATGTGTCAAGATCAGCATTACGATAGTAAGTATTATGTGGGATTTTGACGTTTAGAAATTTCTTATGGCAATTGATGCCACTAAAGAGTATCTGCTTGTTACTATATGTTTTATTATATAAACAGTGCTGGTATTCAAGTGCTCGCTAAATTAATTTAGCAAAAAATTCGATGAAAGATTTTCTCCAATAAACTTTCATCTCTTATTTCATTTTAATTCTTCACACAACCTATACATACAATAAGTGGAGTTTAAAAATAAAACCATTAAGGCACATTTCTTTCAAGAACCAGAAAGCTAGCAGAAGGGGCAGGAGTATTCAGAGAATGAGATACTAATGTTAAATTGGTGTTTTTCACATACATTTTTGAATCTCCCAAGCAGACATATTCATATTCATCCATAAATACAGAAACAGGATCCAAGGACGAATATGAAATACTTTTGTACCAGCTGCCACTTGAAGAATACCAAGCCTTACTCTTTCAGTGTGAGTAACTGAGAGGAGCACTGACGTAGAATATAGAGTGGAAATCAGAAAACTTAGTCCTGAATTCTAAGCAGTCCATCTAAACAGTCTGCAAATAGAGGGACACTGTATGATTTTTTAATTTGGTACTTGAAGTCTTGATGTTACTAGAAATTAATAATAATTATAATACTAGGAGGTCATAAATTAATTATCATTACGATGACTAGTGTAAAATTAAGTTATAAAATAACTAATACATCAAGAGACATGGGCACAATTTAAAAGGGTACTGTGGAATTGCATTTTCATTAAGTTGTTAGAGGACACAGTTTACCAATTAGAGATTTTCACAGAACTATTATCCAAGGTCATTCCTAGACAGACAAGATTGTAGAAGATTCCTGTGACATACAGTCTTCAACCATTTACAATATATTTCCCCAACAGGAACTTGTGTTAAAGAGTGTTTACTGGTTAAATACTAGAAACTTCCAACAAAATCCAAAACTTAGGCTGCCACAAGCCAAGGAGCACCTGAGACCACCAGAAGCAGGAAGAACAAGCAAAGGCCCTTTTCTAGGGGTTTGGGAGGAAGCATAGCCCTGCTGACACCTTCATTACAGATTTCTTGCCTCCAAAACTGCGAGAAAATACATTTCTTTTGTTTTAAGCCATTAAGTTTGTGGTAATTTGTTACAGTAGCACTAGAAAATAAACTCCTTAGGTATTTTGACTTAGGCCAGAGAGAAATGCCACCAGCGAGATTTGATAGGGGAGCGACATAATCAGATTTAGTGCTTAAAATGATGACTCTGACTACACTGGAAAATAAAGACAGGCAGGGGAGCAGGAGCAAGATTTGTTGAAGAGAAATTAAAGATTGTAACAGTAAGACTGGAAGTTCTGTAGCCAAGAATCAGATCCAGCAGTATACCATTAGAATTGTTCTAGCAAAAGCACCGTGACTCCTGCTGCTTGGCTGCAATGCTTTAGCTCAAATGAAGACACTCCACGTTGGAAGCCAAATGCGCTGTGACTTCTCCTGAAGAAGTCAACCTGTCCACCACTACATGAACCCAAAGGTTGACTCTGCATGTGCTTTGTCCTCATTCTCCTTCTCTTGGGGAAAAGGTCTCCTGTCATGTAACTTAGCAATAAGATTGTGGAAACAAATTCTAGTGTCCACTTTAGTGTGACATATTCAGAATGTAAAAATTTCCAAACACAGGAAGAAAACTTTAAATGTCTACAATGCCTAGTAAACGGAATTATTAAACCACTCATTCTGTATGTATGTATGTATGTATGTATGTATGTATTTATGTATTTATTTGAGACAGAGTCTTGCTCTGTCACCCAGGTTGGAGTGCAGTGGTGTAATCTCCACTTACTGCAACCTCTGCCTCCTGAGTTCAAGTGATTCTCCTGCCTCAGCCTCCTGAGTAGCTGGGATTACAGGTGTGGGCCACCACACCTGGCTAATTTTTGTATTTTTAATAGAGAAGAGGTTTCACCATGTTGGCCAGGCTGGTCTTGAACTCATGATGCCTGACCACCACGCCTGGCCACCACTCACTCTTTAACCAGAAATCTGGGATTTATATTTAATTTCTCTCTTCTTTTATCTCCTTGTCCAATCAATCCTCAAATTATGTTGAATTTATAAGCTTGATGTCTCTAAATTGATTTTTTTGTCTCTTTTGTTCCCCTGTTCTAATATAACTGGATATTATTCCTGGCTGAATAACATCTGAGACTGGTATTCTCACAATCTTGACAGTGTGTGAGCTACCTAAAATCTTTTAACTAATATCCTCTTCTGCACAAACCAGTTAGAGAAGATTCCATTGTTTGCAACCAAGAATCCTGACTTTTGCACAAAGACGAAAAACTAGAAGATCATGATTGCTTAGAAAGGAATAAACAATAAGTCATCACAACAGATCATCTTCAAAAACAAAGAGAACTTGTACTTGTCTGGTTTGTACATAATGAAGTCACGAGAGTAAAATATCCTCAAATCGCTTTAATTAAACCACAACTAAAATATTATCTAGGTCATTTTCCTATCTGAACTGGCCTTTGGTGATAAGTTTATCATCAAACAAATGAAAGAAGTATTCTGTGGGTCTCTGTGTGTGTATGAATCAGAAAGACTAAAATTTTGCAATTTTAGACATAGGGATAAAAAATAATTACCTAAACACATGTAATTAGAATCCTCATGAGAACAGATCTGTCATTATTATATAAAGTTATTATTCTAGTCAAGTAATTTGGGGTGGAAGGTGAGGCCTTGTGAACATTAGTTGACAGAAAGAAAAGACTGCTAAACTGATCTGCATTCAAAATAGGCAGCAATTAGATGTGTGCCAATTAGAAAGCAGAAGAGAGAGAAGGTCAAGAGAAGGGAGAAGGTAAAGGGAAGGGAGATGAAAGAGAGAGAAACAAACTTTTCAGAGACACATATTTCTGTGAGGTATTTTTTTAAAGTGAGACCTAATATTCTATTTTTAATTTGTTTACATGGCTACACTATAACTTTATCAGTAAACCCAATTCCAAAATATCTACTACCCACACAAAAGCTTTGGGTGAGTCTTATTTTTGTGCAAATCAAGAAAAGTGGCCAGGTATGGTGGTTCATGCCTGTATTCCCAGCACTTTGGGAGGCCAAGTTGATGGACTGCATGTACCCAGATGTTCCAGATATTCCAATATGGTGAGACCCCCATCTCTACAAAAAATACAAAAGTTAGCCAGTCATAGTGGTGTGTACCTGTAGTCCCAATTACTAGGGAGGCTGAGGAGGAGGATGGCTTGAACCCAGAACCCAGGAGGTTGCAATGAGCCAAGATCATGCTGTTACACTTCAGCCTGGGTTACAGAGTGGAAACCCTTTCTCAGAAAACATCGGGTGAAGCTTAGCGTCCTATCTCACTCAACATGGTAGAGAATATAGAGAACATCTATGCAATAATCAACATTAACAACTCATTCCCATGAAGGGGTCAGAGATGGGACCTTCATGACCTGGCCCTTGCCTGCTTCTCTGAAGTCATACTTCTCATCCTATACTAATCTTCAGCCACTGTGGCCTGCTCTCTGCTTTTTGAATAGCCTGAATTATTTCCTACCTCAGGACATTGTTATATCCCCATCACCTACCAGGAACATCCTTTTCTCTATTCTCCTAGTGGATACTCATTTTCAGATTTTTGCTTAATGTCTGTTTCTCAGGAAAACCTTTAGAATATGTAGTTTCTCTCCAATATACTGATGCAGAACAATGTACATTTTTCCTTCATAATACTTATCATGTAGGGTCATATTTGAATTTTAAAGCAGATAGCTCTAGGAGGTTCCTGCTAAGAAATAGGTACTTAAAATTTTGTAACTGTTATTAATATCATCCTAATAAAAAATGATCTCACCTTTGCTGTTGGTTCCATCTTTCCCAAGGAAAAATATTCCAGCTGCCATGCACATGTAATACAATATGCCACCTTTTCTAAATCTCTAATGTCTGCTCTACCTACAGCAAGTTTTGAGGCTCAACAACTGGGGTGAGAGAGATGCAATGTTGAAAGGATTTGAGCAATGAAAGGCTGATTTCATTCAGACTATATACATATGTATCTAAGATTGGCCAGTCAAATTCACTATGATATTGCTACAGAATTCTTTGATGATGGCTATTTGGAAACCTAAATCCCGTCTTTTGTAAATGGGGGCCAGTAGTTCTTAGGAATTTAGAAGACTCTAATCTTTAATGATACATGCTGAATTTAGCAGAGCAAAGAAAAGGGCACACTCACCCTGATGGGGCATCGCTTAATAAAAGTGGAATGTTAAAAATACACTTTCACATTTTGTAAATCCTTTTCCAGGCATTTATGGCTGAACATTGCCTAAAAGGGAGCTCTGCTGCCAATTACTTTCTTGATTGACAATTATTTAACATAAATAAAATGCATCCGCATATAATTGCATATTCATATTGCTTCACAAAATATAAGAAGAAATGATAGCCATTTCAACTTGCTATGTGTTGTTTTTTAACTGGCAAAGGATAAAATGTTAATACTATGCAAATGTTGTTCTCAATTAACATAGGTATGTATATTGACAATTCTTCAAGTGTGTCTCTAAAAGTTTATCTTAAGACCAAAAAAAAAAAAAAAAAAAAAAAGAGAGAGAGAGAGAGACTTCATTAATGGTGGGGCTCCATCACATAGGAAAGCCCAAAAGAAAACAACACAAGGTTTTTCTGACTGTCCACAATTTTAGTCAATCTCATTAAAGAGACATTCTTTATCATCCTATATCAATGGACAGATCCTGAACTTAAGGCATAAAGAAGGGGTGTGGAGGGGAAAATCATATTCCAGCTTACCCAGTTAGAAGCTCAGTCAACCATCACACATTTTGACCATACACTGGGAAAAAAATAAAAGAGGGTGTACTTCTTTGAAGAGTATATAGAATAATCACTATTGCCAGGCACTTTGTAGGTAAGGATAATTTTTAAGAAAAGATGTAGCAGCAACAACTATTGCATGAAACACTCAAAAGTCTTCCTCCTGAAAACCCTCAGGAAAAGTGCCTTTACTTAAATAGGAAGGAAGAAAGAAAGCCTCAAAGTGCCTCTTGGCTTCCCCCACTGACCCTCCAATATTCAGGGATACAACAACACCCTAACTTGAACCTAGAGATTTGTGTTCTCTCGAAAGCAGATAGCCTTGAAATCGTGACTGATGGTTACTAACTCAACTCAGGGCTCAATGCCAGAGCTGCCGAGGCAACCATTGTTGGTTTCAAACTGTCATCATGACATAGCTCTCCTTCTGAGATCCAGGGCTGATGGAAATCAAGTTGCTTCATTTGGTAGAATTATCTCTATGTCTAAGGAAATACAAATTCTGGAAGAATGAGGCAATCCTATAAAAATATTCTGTTCTTCAAGGAAAAAGTCGTATTGGTTGTTGATCATGATATATTCAGTTCCCAAATTTTTGTTGACATGAAACACTTTGGTCGAAGGATATTTTTTATTATGTTTTTTTCAAGTTTTATTTTGATTTTAATTGACAAACATTCTATCTATGTATAGGGTAAAATCAGATGCTTTCATGCATGTATGTATTGTGGAATGATTATATTTGGCTCATTAAGATATCTATCACCTCAAATACTTATCATTTATTTGTGATAAGAACATTTAAAATCCACTTGTTTGATTTTCAATTTCAAAAATACTTTTTTTATTATTAACTATTTTTATTGCGGTAAAATAGATAGAACATAAAGCTTTCCATTTCAACAATTCTTAATAAACTTCAATAATATAAATAACATTTGTGATGTTGTACAATTATCACTATTTCCAAAACTGTTCCATCACTCTACTTTGTACCCATTAAGCAATAACTCATATTTCTCCTTCCCACCATCCTCTAATAGCTTCAAATCTAGTTTGTCTCTCTGTATAACTGGAATAATAACAATATCCATCTTTTTAAAATTATCATAATGTTTTCAAGATTTATCCATGTTGCAGCACATATCAGAATTTCATCCTTTCTTACATCTGTGTAGTATTTCACTGTATGTATATACTTCAGTTTTGCTTATTATTTCATCTGTTGATGGACACTTGAGTTGTTTCCACCTTCTGGCAATTTGGAATAATGTAACAATAAGCATACAAGTATCTCAGTCCCTGTTTTCAATTTGGGGGGTATACACCTACAAGTGGAATTAATAGGTCATATGGTAAGTAATTCTATTACTATGTTTAACATTTTCTGGAATGCCAAACTGTTTTCCAAAGCAACTGCACCAGTTCACATTTTGTTTGTTTGTTTTCTCCTGGAAGGGTGTGTGAAACAAGCAAAGGCAGGACAACTCTAGTGGAAGCTTCTTGAGTTAGGCTCTGAGGAAACACCTAGAAAGCTTTGGCTTCTCTAAACACTTTGAAAAATCCCTCCAATCCCTCTGTCAACAGATGACAGAAGGGAGACCACCGAGTCTGAGCAAATTTCCACCAATTCATGTAGCTAGTTAGTGTTCACTGAGGGTCTCAAATACAGAGTGCTAAATCCAGGTGAGGTTACATTCCCTGCTGGTTGCATCTGGCTAAATGGGCATGTTTCCCTTTAATAGTCTACTCCTTTGCCTTTCCAAACAAAAATAGCTAAAAATGTTAAAGTGAATATTTGACTTCCAAAATCTTCCCTAGATGTCCTAAGATGAAGATAAGAGAATGTGAGGAAGAGGGTTTGTGCAATTACCTACATCAGTGGGTTCTACTTACAGAAACTTAATGTTCAGCTATAAATAGTAATTTCCCCTTTCTCCCTCACAATTTCAGAAAAAGTACCAACATCATCAAAGAAAACTGAATACTTTGACAACAGTACTAAAGGAGATGAAAGGGTAGTTTTACCCTCACACGTGATAGTAAATCTCCTTGTCCTTATCAACACTCATGTTATTTAACATGTTGTAAATTTATGAAGCAGAACAATGTGACCTCTATAGTCCTGATCATTGGACCTGGGATGAAAAAGTACACCCATATTGATCCACAGCCTCCTAACATGCAGGCAACATGTTGGATTATCTGACTCATTGCGCCCGCAGCATCTCAAGAGGTGAAAACTATAATCTGCATTGTGATTACCATTAATTTCACAACGTTTACAGACCAGGCTTTATGATATATTAAATCAAAGACGCTTGAGATTACAGGCAACTTCCTAAGTCAGGATTTAACAAAACAAAGGTTTTGTGTTTCATACCTCTGACCAATACAAGAGGATATGGTATAACACCTGGTTCATGCAGTTACTTAGTAATCCAAGCTTCTTCCAACAAGCAGCTCTGTCATTCCATTTTCTACTAGATGTTTGCATTTGCCCAACTGGTGAGATAAATGAGAGACGGCATAAAGTATAGTGTATTAGTTTGCTATGGCTACTGTAAAAATGTACCACAAACTTTAGTGACTGAAAAGAATAGAAATGTCCTCTCTCACAGTTCTGGGCATGGGAAGTTGAAACTGAAGTATTGTCAGGGCCATGTTCTTGCGTAATCCTCTAGGAGACAATTCCTCCTTGACTTTTCCAGCTTCTGGTAGCCCCAGGCAGTCATTGTCTTGCAGCTGCAGCACTTCAATATTTGTTTCCTCTGTTACATGGCAAATAAGGATACTAGTCATATTGGATTAAGAACACACCCTACATGATTTAAGTCATAGCAATAGAGAATTTTCTTTGGTCCAGACCAAAAGTACTATATTTTACACCCATAGCTGTTTTATTGGCTAGAACTCAGCCACATGATCTCACCCATCAGGCAGGGAGTCTAAGGAGTACAGCTCATCTACAGGGTTTTGCGACTAAGCAACATTGACTGTGCCACAAGCAGTAACTGTGCAACCCCATTATTCAATCCTCAACCTTCTGTTGGTGAAATATATTTAAAACATTGTTAATTTTAAATTTTATCAAATATATATGTTTAAAAATAACTGAACTACATTTTGATCCTAGAAAAGGGAACATGGGATGATTTCCAGCCTTATATACTTGACTAACCAACTTGAGTTAAAGAAAAAAGATACGTGACAATTTTTGTTATTGTTTTAATTTTTACTTTTTAAATTTTTTATTTTTAGATTTTTTTGTGTGGATATAGTAGGTATATATATTTATGAGATATATGAGATATTTTCATATAGGCATGCAATGCATAATAATCACATCATGGAGAACGGGGTATCCATCCCCTCAAGCACTTATCATTTGTGTTACAAACAATCTAATTATAAGCTTTTACTTTTTAACATATTTAATTCATGATTTTATTATTGTATTAAATCAAAGGGGTGACCTCTGAAATTTCAGATGGATCTTTAAGAAACTGGCTTTCTTAAAGAGGTTCATGAGGCTTTATTTCTCATGTCACGATGTGGTTAGGTAAAACAATACTGTCCAGGCATGGTGGCTCACATCTATAATCCCAGCTCTTTGGGAGGTCAAGGCGGGCAGATTACCTGAAGTCAGGAGTTCAAGACCAGCCTGGCCTACATGGTGAAACCCCCTTCTCTACTATAAAGACAAAAATTAGCTGGGCATGGTGGTGGGAGCTTGTAATCCCAGCTACTCAGGAGGCTGAGACAGGAGAATCACTTAAACCTGGGAGGTGAAGGTTGCAGTGAGCAGATATTGCCCCATTGCACTCTAGCCTGTATGACAGAGCAAGACTCCCTCTCAAAAAAAAAAAAAAAAAAAAATATATATATATATATATATATTTGGAAATTTGGTTTATATCAGTCACTCTCTCTAGTTGAATCTTATAGAAATGTTAAATCAGTTAAGAAGTGTGGCTGTCTGTTGGTATTCTTTTCAATTTTCCATACTCAGAGAAACAAATTTTGATAGAGTGAAACTATATCTAGCTGTAGGAGGTGAATTTTGATCTGCAGCCTCCTACCATGCAGGCAACGCTGGAGTCATTGCATCTGCAGCATCTACAGAAGTGAAACTGTAGTTGGTGTAAGTCAATTATGGCAAACCTGATGACAGCTAGTCATTGGTCAAGGTATGTCACATGACCCAGTTCTGGAAAATAAAATGCAAAGAAACCTCCCCAAGAGGAGCTTTTTATTTTTTATTTGAAAAAATATATATTTATTTTTCTTTGATGATGAGAGAAACACTCAGAGAAAGGCCTTTCTCCTTTTCCACTCCTATGTCTCATTTAGAATGCTGTCACATAAGGATTCATGCTTGGAGCTGCAGCCACCATGTTGCTACTAAGGGAGGAGTCACCGGCAAAATACTAAGAACAGTACAGTGCCAAAATTAGATAATTGCATTTGAGTCAACATAACAACACATGGACTGCCAACCATCAGATTTCTTGTTAAGTAAAAAATAAACATCCATATGACCTGGGCTGATTTTAATCAGGTGATCTGTACCTGTAGTCAAATGTATCCTGGTTAATACAATATGCAAATGCCTAGGATGCCAGCATCTGTTGTCCACAATCTCTGTCAGTTAAATTCAAGAGGTTTTCAGTCTGCATGTCCCCCCTCTCTTTTTAAGTAGTCATTCCTGACAAGATAAAGGAATAATATTTGGCTCAACCACACTCACAGACTAGTATGGGAAGACTGCTGAATTCATAGTAACCCATATAAAAGAGGCAAATCCTAATTACTCGTCTTGTTTCCAAGTATCAGTCTTTCTCAATCAGATAAAATGTGAGTATACAAATTTTCCATGCTAGACATCTGAGCTCCCTTCTGGATTTGGAGTTGGCTTTGCTCTAACCTTAGACCGCTAAAGTTCTGATATGCTACTTCATTATTCCCAGAGCCTTTCTCTGGGTATGGATCGTGTCACCTCAACCCACAGCTAGAGACTGCTTTTTGTAAAATGAGGATCTCAAATCTTAGACTCCGTTATTTTTTGTTATTGTTTGAGATGGAGTCTCACCCTGTTGCACAGGCTGGAGTGCAGTGGTGCAATCTTGGTTCACTGCAACTCCACCTCCAGGGTTCAAGCGATTCTTCTGCCTCAGCCTCCTGAATAGCTGGGATTATACGTGTGCACCACCATGCACAGCTAATTTTGTATTTTTAGTAGAGATGGGGTTTCACCATGTTGGCCAGCCTGGTCTCAAACTCCTGACCTTAGGTGATCCACCTGCCTTGGCCTCCCAAAGTGCTGAAATTACAGGTGTGAGCCACTGTGCCCAGCCCTATTATTTAATATACTTGTTCTTACAGTTTCCCCATTGCCCCATTCACTGTGGTAAATCCCTGGTGTTGCTTTGTTCTAGGACCATATCAAAGTTTGTCATACTTTCTGTAGAGTTTTTGCCATTGGTCCTTGTGTCTCTAGCCCTCCGGTGCATTCTGCACCTATCCTCTTCCCTGCAAGTGCATGTTGCTGCTGAGGCACCTGGATGCCTCCTTCCCAAACTGGCATTGGCTGGAGGTGGCAATGAGAAGTACTATGAAAAGCCCAGGACCAAAGATCAAAGTGAAATGCAGTTGTGGTTCCACACCACACTGGCTGTGTGACCACGAGAAAATCACTTAACCTCTCTGGGTCCCAGCTTTGTCATCTGTAAAATGAAGGGAATAAATTAAGTGAACTTAAGGTCTGTTCCTGCAGATCCCCAACTGAAAAGCAAAGCTTTGAACTGGTTTGACCGTAGTCATTTATTTTCAAAGCATGAGTCTTTCAAAAGTTTGCCTTTTATATGAAGTTTCTTCCATTTTCCTGATTTTGTATTTTTTTTTCTGAATAACTCTGATTCTCCTCCCAAAGGTCATTCTCTATTTCTGTTATAATATCCTAAAAAATCGTGCTCTGTGAAGTATCTAGGCTTCTTACCAAAGCACAGTGTAACACTTCTACCCTTTAGAGGATTCTCTCTTTTTTATCTCACTCTTTGGAGATAAACATGATGAAAACTTTGAATATTAGTTATGGGCGAACGTCCCATTATATCATCAGTGTTAGAGCAACTCAGTAGAAAACTGAAGAAAAATAACTCCAGGGATCTGAATAAATAGATGTGAATGTCATAATAGATTAATTGCCTCTGAGAAAGATTTCCTGATTCCTCCATCCCACTCTGATTCTCCAATTCATACACTTAGTACATTCTAATCTGTACTAAACAAACAACCTAACATTTGTATTTTCCTCTAACTTTTTCAATATACACATACATATAATACTACTTCAAAACCTTTTTGGGATAAAACAGATAACTGATAAGTGAACTAAAATTACCCAGTCATTGAGATACTGACTTCAGTGTTTATAACATTAAAATATATTTTAAAAAAATAATCTAGATCTAAATGTTCTTCTCTATTAATATATTGGGTGGGAAGAGGTGGGTGGAGAGGAGGAGATAATTCTAGCATAATTCTAAGACTTTCCTCTACTAATGAGTCAGCTCTGGTACTCAAACTGAAAAGGCCACCCCTTCAGTTGCCTCTGAAAGGCACCCATAGAACTCTCTCCTGAGAATATATGCAGAAGAGAGAAAGGTAGGTGTTCAGTTTCAACACTGGTATCTGGTATGCAGCCAATTCCTATCACCTGAGTTTGTGAAAGGGAACCTAAGAAGAGGAAGCAGGAAGCAATGGGTTGGATTCATTCCACTTCATAGCTCAGTCATTTTTTACTCTCTACCCATCAAATTCTGACCAACCACAGGTTGCTCAATAAATATGTATGGAACATTTAATCTATATAAGGCAGTTGATATGGTTTATCTGTGTCCCCACCCAAATCTCATCTTGAATTCTCATGTGTTGTGGGAGGAACCTGGTGGGAAGTAATTGAATCATGAGGGCAAGGCTTTCCTCTGCTGTTCTTATGATAGTGAATGGGTCTCACGAGATCTGTTGGTTTTAAAAATGGGAGTTTCCCCACACAAGCTGTCTTCTCTTTACCTACTGCCATCCACGTAAGACATGACTTGCTCCTCCTTCCCTTCCACCATGACTGTGAGGCTTCCCCAGCTATGTGGAACTTTAAGTACATTACACCTCTTTTTTATAAAATAGCTCAGTCTCAGGTATGTCTTTATCAGCAGTGTGAAAATGAACTAATACAGTAAATTGGTGCCAGCAGAGTAGGGTGCTGCTGAAAAGATACCTGAAAATGTAGAAGCAATGTTGGAACTGGGCAACAGACAGAAGCTGAAACAGTTTGAAGGGCTCAGAAGAAGGCAGGAAAATTTGGGAAAGCTTGGAATTTTCTAGAGACTTGTTGCATGGCTTTGACCAAAATGTTGATAATGATCTGGACAATAAAATCTAAGCTGAGGTGGTCTCGGATGGAAATGTTGGGAATCAGAGCAAAGGTGACTCTTGTTATGTCTTAGCAAAGAGACTGGCAGCATTTTGCCTCTGCCCTAGAGACTTGTGAAACTTTGAACTTGAGAGAGATAATTTAGGGTATGTGGTGGAAGGCATTTCTAAGCAGCAAAACATTCAGGAGGTGATTTGGGTTCTGCTAAAAGCATTCAGTTTTATAAGGGAAGCAGAGCATAAAAGTTTGGAATATATGCAGCCTGACAATGCGATAGAAAAGAAACTTCTGTTGTTTGAGGAGAAATTCAAGCCAGCTGTAGAAATTTGCATAAGTAACAAGGAGTCAAATGTTAATCACAAAGACAATGGGTAACATGTATCTAGGGAATTTCAGAGACCTTTGTGGCAGCCCCTCCCATCACAGGCCCCAAGACCTAGGAGGAAAAAATGATTTCATGGGCCAGGCCCAGGGTCCCTCTGCTCTGTGCAGTCTAGGGACTTGGGGTCCTGCATCCCAGCCACTCCAATCATGGTGGAAAGGGGCCAACGTAGAGTTTGGGCTGTTGTTTCAGAGGGTGAAAGACCCAAGCCTCAACAGTTTCCACATGGTGTTGAGCCTGTGGGTGCACAGAAGTCAAGAGTTTAGTTTGAGGACCTCCATATTTCAGAGGATACATGGAAATGTGTGGATGCCCAGGCAAAGTTTGCTGCAGGGTAAGGGCACTCATGAAGAACCCTTGCTATGGCAGTGCTGAAGAAAAATGTAGGATTGGAGCCCCTACACAGAGTCCTTACTGGGGCACTGCCTAGTGGAGATGTGAGAAGAGGGCCACCATCCTCTAGACCCCAGAATGGTAGAACCACTGACAGCTTGCACTGTGTGCCTAGAAAAACTGCAGATAGGACTCAATGCCAGCCCATGAAGGCAGACAGGAGTGGGGCTATATCCTGCAAAGCCACACAGGTGGAGCTGCTCAAGACTATGAGAATCCACTTCTTGCATCAGCGTGACCTAGATGTGAGTCATGGAGTCAAACGAAATTACTTTGGAGCTTTAAGATTTGACTGCCCTGCTGGTTTTCAGACTTGTATGGGGCCTGTAGCCCCTTTGTTTTGGCCAATTTCTCCCATTTGGAATGGTTGAATTTACCTAATGTCTGTACCCCCATTGCATCTAGAAAGTAATGCACTTGCCTTTGATTTTATAGGCTCATAGGCAGAAAGGATTTGCATTGTCTCAGAAGAGACTTCACACTGTGGACTTTTGAGTTAATGCTGAAACTAGTTAAGACTCTGGGGGACTATTGGGAAAGTATGATTGGTTTTGAAATGTGAGGACATTAGATTTGGGAGGGGCCCGGGGAAAAATGATATGGTTTGGCTGTGTCCCACCAAAATCTCATCTTGAATTCCCATGTGTTGTGGGAGGAACTTGGTGGGAATTGAGTCATGGTGGCAAGTCTTTCCCATGCTGTTCTTGTGATAGTGAATAACTCTCACAAAATGTGATGGTTTTAAAAATGGGAGTTTTCCTGCACAAACTATCTCTTTGCCTGCTGCCATCCATGTAAGATGTGACTTGCTCCTCCTTGCCTTCTGTTGTGATTGTTAAGATTCCCCAGCCACGTGGAACTGTAAGTCCATTAAACCTCTTTCTTTTGTAAATTGCCCAGTCTCACATATGTCTTTATCAGCAGCCTGAAAACAAACTAATACAGCAATGCCTTAGGTACTGTGAGGAATGTGACATGCACAGAGACATGATTATTGATCTTATGAGGTTTTTGAGACACCAGACATGCCTAGGAAAAGACACATGGTCACATATGGCAGCTCATGCCAAGGGTTAAATCGGGGATACAGGTGTGGATGGTTGTCTGTTTAATCTCTACACTCCCATCTCCTGCCTTATTCTCCCACTGACCTGGGAAAAGACTCATACCCACTTCCGGATGCACAAGAGTGAATCTGAAAGAAGAGAGTAACCTTCATTAAAGGAAATTTGTGTCTGCTTACAGATCTAGGAAAATTTTCTAGATGAAAAATTTTAACCAGCTTTTAGAGTATTTTTTTTTTCATTGCACTGCATTTTTCTTGAGTACCTGACCAAAAAACTGAGGTGTTTTTTTTTTGTTGTTACTAGTTATTTTACATTCTTCAGATATAATCAAAAATAATAAACAGAAATGAAATGTTTGAAGTCAGTGGGCATTTCTCAAAAGAAGGCAAGATTTTTGTTTTCCCAATGCTTAGGCTGTTTTGTCCTTTTCCTGTAAATCTAAGAATCCCATAAAATAAAGTCCATTTTAAATGAAAAATGTTTTAATATTTTTCATTTAAAATAGATGGTCTAGGGTTAATTTTTATGTATGGTGATATCTACATTTGCCATAATTAAAATTTCCTTTTTCTTTTATGCTAGGACTGGACCAGGGGGAATATCCCTTCACTTTCTTCCTTCAAAGACTTGAAAGGATTTGAAGCAGTTCTTCTAATTCTACTGAGGGAAAAATTAGGTGAAACTGACTAATGGACTAAGTGAGAGAGTGTTTTGGAGGGACTGAGGGCTTTGAAGTGTTGTCCTTTGGGGTCATTTTTTCTCTCAACACCTTCCTATTGTTTTCCACCTCATGAAGAATAAAATTCTGAGTCCTGCAAGGTCCTAACATGATCTGGGCCCCCCTCCCTAGCCTACCTCATCTCTGGCCACTCTCATCCTAGCTCCCTCAGCTCCTGCCACTCTGACCTTCTTCCTGCAGTTCTTCAGGTACACCAAGTTCCCTCCCACCCAAGGATCTTTGTATTTACTACCCATCTACCTGGAGACCCCTTCCTTTAGATGACTGATTCCCTTACATTCATTCAAATCTTTGCTCAAATGTCCCCTTTTGAGGTACATTGTCCCTTAGCACTCATATTTCTGACTTCCAGAATGGTGAGATAATACATTTACGTTATCTTAAATCACTAAATTTATGGGAATTTATTACAGCAGCCACTGGGAGCTAATAGAGAAGACAGAGAAAGAGCAAACGACTGGAGTCACAGATCTGAACTCTGTTTAACTGATCTCAAATCAAGGTGTCTGGGTGGGGCCAAGTTGGCCGACTAGACATAGCAGTGTTCAGAGGCTCTCATTTAAAAAACACCATAATAAGCATCTGAATCCTTCACCAACAGCCAAAGTTCCCAGGTTCTCTCATCAGAACTGACTAGGAGGCTGGCATGACCCACAGAGAGAAGGAAGAACAGTGTGGTGCAGTAGCCCACCAGAGAGCCACGTGGGGCATGGGAGCCCCCTACCCCTAGCCAAGGGAGATGGTGAATGAGCATGCTACCCAGCCAGGGAAACCATGCTTTTTCCATGGAATTATGCAGCCCACGAATCAGAAGATCCCACTCACAAACCTATGCCACCAGGGCCTAGCATCCCAACCCTGGAACACAGTTTCTCAACAGCTTCTCAGCTGGAATCTCCTTAAGCCTATTGACCTTCCTTGGGTAGGGGTTACCAGCACCAAAACAGCATGGCACTGGTATAAAAGACCATGCTGTACAAGGATAACAGATCAGAAGTTCCAGGAAAATAGTACCCGAGAGTAGTGTTTATCCAAGGACCCTGGAGTTTCAGTGTATAGGTGCCCCAGCTACCTTAGTCCTCAGATGAAATGATTCTGTGTGATTGGCATCATTTCCTAGAGCTTTCCTATGGGGTTTATCCCTAATCACCTACATTGTAGCTGACTTAATAGCACACCATTTGTTTACTGCTTCCCCTTTATTTAGTCATTTCCCACACTTCCTACACACATCCCTTTCACTTCCCAACACTCTACCTTGTGTCTCAGGGCCTGCCTCCATATGAGCCCAGATTTAAACAAGGGTAAAAGTAAAGAACTATTTTGTGCCAACTTCTAAACTCCTAATCAGTGTCTGATAACTTAGTAGTTAAAAATTTTCAGCAGTAGACTGTATCTTCCCATTTTTCAAGACTGTGAGTAAAATGAACAATCTGTATAACTATTCATGGCATCACTTAAGCCAGTTTTCCCTGTCATATACCTGCATTAAAGTATGTCTACATCTGAAATAACACAAATAAGTGAAATGTCCAATTAGACTTACAAGAATCGGGGATCTTTCAGACTGTCAACTTGTATTAATAATTTTAAAGATATAATATGGTTTGACTCTGGGTCCTCACCCAAATCTCATCTTCAGTTGTAAACCCCACCTGTTCAGCAGGACCAGGTGGGGGTGACCAGATGACGGGGATCGTTTCTCCCATGCTGTTCTCGTGATAGTGAAAGAGTTCTCACAAGAGCTGGTAGTTTTAAGTATGACAGTTCCTCGACACACAAACTTACACTCTCTCCTACTGCCTTGTGAAGAAGGTGCCTGCTTCCCCTTCTGTCATGATTACAAGTTTCCTGAGGCCTCCCTAGCCATGTGGATCTGTGAATCAATTAAATCTCCTTGGTTTATAAATTACCCAATCTCAGTATCTTTTTTTTTTTTTTTTTTTTTTGAGATGGAGTCTCACTCTGTCACCCAGGCTGAAATGCAGTGGCACGATCTTGGCTCACTGCAAACTCTCCCAGATTCAAGTGATTCTCCTGTCTCAGCCTCCATAGTAGCTGGGATCACAGGAATATGCCACCACTCCTGGCTCATTTTTATATTTTTAGTAGAGACAGAGTTTCACCATGTTGGCCAGGCTGGTCTCAAACTCTTGACCTCAAGTGATCTGCCCACTTTACCCTCCCAAAGTGCTGAGATTACAGGTGTGAGCCACTGTGCTCAGCCTACCAGACTTCTACATAAAGACTAAAACATTTCTAATATTAAACATTGAAATAAATGAGAGCCATGCATATATTTAAGAAAGATTAATAAAAACAAGTAAGATAATTATTTACTCAGTCATTCTAGTCTAGGATTAAGGGTGGCCTGATCACCCTTGATCCTGAACTAGAATGACTGGGTAAATCACACTTTATATCAGTGTGAAAACAGACTAATACAGGATAGAACTAATCACAAGGTACAGGTGGGAAGAAAAAAAAATCTGAGCCCATACATGCACATAAAGATACACTGTAACTCCCATATAACAAATGGTCTCCAAGTGATGCTTGAAGAAACATAACTTACAGAAAAGGGAGCTTGTTTGGTCCTGACGCATTTCCATTTTGTACCCTCCTTGTTATCTGTTTTACACATTTTTCAAGAAGTTACTACTCATGAATTAATAGATCCTGGCTTTGATTATCATAGTTTATCCTAGGCAGATCAGGTACAACATTCTAAAAGTATTCCATAAGTAAGGATCCTTCATCTAGTAAATACCACGTATGTGTAGCCAGGAGGTCTGTAATTATTAGCATGTTTCAAACAGGATTTGACTAGATGATCATTCTTTCTTTCCTGGACCACCAGTCAATAAAGGGAGAAAATAGATGATAGATCTACTTCCAGATATCTTCTTCCTAACAGCTAAATTGAAATATAAAATATCTAATATATGGTACGCAATGACCATCAAAAGGTTCATAGACACATCAACGGACTTTGAAGACTTTGAAAGTATCTGCTCTTAGTTATCCCTTATACATAGGGTATATATTTTGGTAAATATAAGCTATAAGTGCCATTATTTTCAATATAATTTTGAAAGATATTTCTATAATTAATTAGTAAAGCCTAGGCTTTTTATGCAATTTTTTAAAAAATGTAAATGAATGAAGAGCTCTGGAAATGACATCTTAATGAGAATAATAAAATGCAAGCCCACAGCGAAGGCATAATAGATAATTTATTATGTGGAACTTGTTCAAGGTATAAATAACTCAAGACCAAGAGATTAGCAGCCTGACAGGAGTCTTCATCTGCTTTTTAACCAAAAGTTGGCAGTTTAATAGGAAAAACAGCATGCTATGCCTAACTCCTGTTTCTCTGAGGGGAGGGAGGAAAAGCAAAAGCTGAGGAGAGGCATAATGTGTTTAATTATTTAGGGTTGACAAAGTTCTTATGAAGTATTCAATGTTAGAATAATATAATTCCTCAAGGTAAAAATTTATCTTTTTAAATTTATTGTAAAGGAAAGAGAAAAATCAAGAGAACACACAAAAAAAATGAGAATTGGGTCAAAATATATTATACCACTCTCTGTGTTGTCTTTTATCATATGTATTTTGAACCCTGAAACTGAAGTCCAGAGACTCAGAAATATTCCTTCTGCTTCCAACTGTAGCTATCTTCTTTTAATTTAGGCCAGGCCTAGGATCTTGGGGCTAGAATTAGGTGAAAAGCATAAAATCCTCTATTTGCTCATTTGTCTTCACATTCCTAGTCCAACTCTGAGTTGTAGTAGTTGATTGTTAAAAAAAAAAAAATTATACTGCCTAAGTGACAGAAGTATCTTCCCTAGCAGAAGCACAA
Source organism: Cacajao melanocephalus (assembly GCA_963573385.1). Taxonomy (NCBI): domain Eukaryota; kingdom Metazoa; phylum Chordata; class Mammalia; order Primates; family Pitheciidae; genus Cacajao; species Cacajao melanocephalus. The sequence goes on from CAUYLG010070760.1 coordinate 40,719, forward strand.
AACAGTAAGCTCCATTGATGCTGGGCTTGGACATGCAACTTTGGCTTCTTCCTCCACCAATCAAAATACGAAGCATAACAAAAATCCACGTAGACATCAATTCATTCAAATACACCTAGAAGGAAATCATTATCTACATATGAGCAGTTGTCAGATAAGCTTGGCTAGGACCACCATACTATGTTAACTTTGTAACTAGGGCTTTTTATCCAGTGAGGAGCAGGTTCCCACATAGAGGTTACCATCATGATCCCAGTTAATACAATGGGCTGACTTTCCTCTCTAGATCAAGGGCTGAATGTATTTGATAAGTCTACATTACCATTTCTGGAGAAAGAAGCTCTCTTCAGTTCCTTGTGAACATTAGCATAAGAAACAAAGGTCCTGAGTGTTAGGTTATGATGTTAAGAAGAAAAAACGCACACTAGTTTTCAATATGAGAATAGCATAAAGATAATTGTAAAAAATGAAAACATTTTTCATTTTTTACATTCACAGCAGCCCCACTCTGCCTACTTTCCTCTCCTCTTCTTTCTCCATCCCTTTAGATTTCCTGAAATTTCTGTGACTATTAAACCACCCATGTAGGAAGAATTTGAGATGTTAATTTTAATTTCAAGTGAAATTAAGGATTTTTTTCCCATCCAAAGGTATTGGCAATTTTTTCTTTCAAATTATAAAATAAAAACTCCTGCCAACTCTTTGTCATTCTGCTCTTTGCAGAAAAAAAAACACAAAATATCAAACAGTATGTGTCAAACACAAAGTGGCCCTAAACATTAGGCAAGTCTCTATTTTCACAATGGGAAGATCAATAAAAATGGTTGATGATTTTATTGTTATTTTATTCAAGCGAAATTTACTTGCTTGTAGTATAAAGTGAATGGTCAAATATATGCCTGCAATATTTAGCCTTAGTTTAATTGTATGTGCATATTTACATCACAGATTATACACAAGATAGAAAATGCTATTTTTTTCTATCTCACATTTATTGCAACAATTTTATCTAAAACCTTCACATACTTATCTAACAGAGTCTCCTGGAACATATCATTTCACTTCTACAGTTATTTCAAGTAAGACATTTCAAAATGCATGATGTGTTCACTAGATACTTTGTTCTAAGCTAAAAGTATCCATTCATGAAAATAGGACATTTTATTTTCTTTCTAACATAGATAATGCACTCACAATGCAAACACACAAACAGGACACAAAACCTTACTTATCCTATTGTTTTTAAAATGGTCTTTACACTTGTGTACTGCTTACTATGGCATTTTTCCCTGAAAACTGTAAGGTCGAGACCAAGAATAATTACTAATCCTGAAGTCACTTTTCTCTCCATTTCGACAAATTTTGTAAAGTGAGTTCTGCCAGAACCCAAATCAACTTTGATTAGGGTCATTTCAGGCTAATGTGCTTCTCCAACACAATTTACATATATATATACACACACACACACACACACACACATATATAAAATATATATGTGTATATATATAACGTATATATACGTTATATATGTATATATACGTATATATATGTTATATATGTATATATAACGTATATATGTATATATAACATATATAACACATATATACATATATTATATATAACATATATGTTATATATGTTATATATAATATATGTATATATGTGTTATATATGTTATATATAATATATGTGTTATATGTATACATAGAGAACATATATATGTTCCATATGTATACATATATAACATACGTTATATATTATATATAACATATAATATATATTATTTATAATATATATATTCAATATATATAGAAAATATATATAATATATAATATATAACATATATATAACATGTATATGTATTGTTATATATACAT
>CAUYLG010070762.1:0-27066 GCA_963573385.1 Cacajao melanocephalus
GTAAGGATATTGCCGAGTTTAAAATGAGGAAACTGAGGCCAGCACGAGAAAAATTAAATTCCAGTTTATTTAGCTCCCGGGCGAGGTTCTGTGGCCCCAGGGCAGGGAGAGAGAGAGAGAGAGAGAGAGAGAGAGAGAGAGAGAGAGAGAGGCCAGAGAAGTCGCGCCCGGCCGTTCTGGGCGTGGGGTTTTATAGGGGGTAAGGGCAGTAGATTGGTCAGTGGGGAAACAAAGCATGGGAAACTGCATTGGTCATAGAGAGACTGGACCTGGACTTGGCAAGTTGCCATTGGCAGCCCAGCAGAGGTACCCACAGGTGGGCTGGAGAAGGTAACAGATTGACCGGTGAGGAAACAAAGCATGGGCACCTGTATTGGTCAGAGAGAGAGAGAGAGAGAGAGACTGGACCCGGACTTGGAGAGCTGCCATTGGTCAGGCTCTCGGCGGGATTTTTGAATTTTGGGCTGACAGCATGATTTAGTGCTGAGTGTGGGGCTAGGGGTGGAATGCAGGAGTAGGTGTGGGGAGCTTACATGGAGAAGGCAGGCACCGGTAGGATGTCCAGCCTCCTGATAAGTGTTATCAGGTGCGGAGGGGGTGAGTATTGTCCATCCAGCTCCTGGCGAGGCTATCGGCCTTACAGTCTCTACAAAAAAATTAAAAATTAGCCCATTGTGGTGGTGCCCGCCTGCAGTCCCAGCTACCTGTGGTTCAGTCACTGAATCTTTACATGGAAAGTCAACTTTTTAAGAATCAAAAAAGAAAATACTTGTGTATTTTTCTGCCAAGCACCTGGCTTTTGCAAATGAGTATGCCACCTTTCAGACTCTATTGCTTTTATTATAATTAAAAAATATTTTGAAATTCAGGCTCTACTTGTTCTCCCTTCCAGGCAATGAAGCCCATGAGTGGGAGGAAGACTATAGGGCAACAAGAAAAAAGGTGAGAACATTCATTTTTTTGAGACAGAGTCTCACTCTGTCACCCAGGCTGGAGTGCAATGGCATGGTCTGGGCTGACTGCAACCTCCGCCTCCCAAGTTCAAGAGATTCTTCCACCTCAGCCTTCTGAGTAGCTGGGACTACAGGTGCATGCCACCACACCCGGCTAGTATTTTTTATTTTTAGTAGAGATAAGGTTTCACTACGTTGGTCAGGCTGGTCTTGAACTCCTGACCTCGTGATCCGCTTCGGCCTCCCAAAGTGCTGGGATTATAGGCATGAGCCACGGCGCCCAGCCGTGAGAACATTTTTGATTTAAAATTCACATATATCATGTAGGTATGTGATCATAGCTTCTTTTTTCTTTGATATGGTCCCCTTGCAAATGAACTCATGACAAGAGAAACCATGATTTCTCCATCTTTTAAATAGCCAGATTTCTGCAATCTGTCCACCCCTCTAGATTTTCAGCAATTATCTGTGAAAAGGAGGAAAGAACAGCAAACTACAGGCAAAAAACATAAGCTTCAAAATTTCTTTGTGCCTCCATTTTTATGCATTTTCTTTTGGTATGGCAGGAAAATAGGCAATACTGTTTTCCTGTAATACCTGTATTTTGATTGTTCCAGTACGCACATAAATTACCCGGTTAATCTTCTCTGATCTTACCTAAAGCGACAGTTTTTTCGCTTGATTATTCTGATAATCATTTTTACGTCAAAGTCTACATTTTACATCAGTCTACATTTATTGAAAGAAAAATGTCATAATTTATATCACTTAATGTATTAAAATTAATCTTGGAGCGCATGTATACTCGGAATAGAAAACGTAACAATAAGCAAGCCAGCAGTAAGAGTACGTAACTGCGGGAAATGTAGTGTTAAAAATAAACATAGAAGGAAAAAATAGCTCTAAGAGAGAGAGGTTTGGGGCCCTACAGATAAACAGGCACATTTCCACTCCACCTCCGGACATCTGCCGGTGGGAGGTAAAGTTGTTGATGTGAGGAAATCCTAGAGACAGAACGATGTCGGAGGGGAGTTGTTCTGCTACTGACCAAAATAGGAAAGCAATGCCTGCGTTAACTAGAGACATAAGAAACTGCGAGAACCAGCGCAACCGCTGCGGGGTCAGGGACAGCCTCAAAGGCTGCAAGCCTCGCGGCAACACGGCGCCAGGTCCTCTTGTGACCTTACTGTCTACGACCGCTATGTAAGGGGACCAGCACCCCCGCCCTCCCGACCGCGCCGAGACCCCGACGGCCTCGGAACGCTTCGCTCGGGCCCACTGAAAGCCGCGCGACACGCCGCACCCGACACTATAAACATGGAAGCCGGCTTTTGTGTGTTTTGGCCCAGCTCACAGCCAGGCGTCTCAGGGCGGAGACCACAGGCCTCGCGGCTGCCGTCGTCTCAAGGTCTCCCGGGACGCCGCCCGTGAGGACTTTGCCCGCCGCGCCCGGCTGCCTCGCTTGCCCGGGCCCAGCCCTGCTCGCCTCTGCTTCCGACGCCGCAGCTGGCCTGGCGCGGGTGGAGGGCGGCAGGAGCACGCGGCGTCACAAAGCGAGGCCAGAACGCCGGGGACTTTCGCCGAGACTCGCGCGTCCTGGGCCAGCCCGCAGGCGCCCCACGCCCGCCTACTCCGCCCACCCCCGGATCCCCTTCGTGGCCAGACGAAGACGCAGCGTCGCGGCGGCCCCACCGCCGCAAAGCGTCCTGGGAGCGCCGGCTCGCGCCGGAAGAAGGCGAGGGCGCGCGGCGGCGGCGAGGTTATAAAAGGGAAGAAGCCGGCGGCGGGCGGAAGTGGGCGGTTCGGCTGCTCCGGGCGCTGTTGTTTGGTGTTTGGGCCTCCGGAGGGGCGTTCTCTAGAGGGCCGCCGGTGCAGGCCGCAGTGACAGGGCCGCTCGCTCCTGCGCGCCGCGCCTATCTCCCGCTGTAGCTGTGCTCGCGGCCTGCAGGCCCAACATGGCGCAAGACGTGTCGGAGTACCTGAGCCAGAACCCGCGGGTGGCCGCCTGGGTGGAGGCGCTGCGCTGCGACGGCGAGACTGACAAACACTGGCGCCACCGCCGGGATTTTTTGCTCCGCAATGCCGGGGACCTGGCCCCCGCTGGCGGCGCTGCCTCCGCTAGCACGGATGAAGCTGCCGACGCCGAGAGCGGGACCCGGAACCGGCAGCTGCAGCAGCTCATCTCCTTTTCCATGGCTTGGGCGAACCACGTCTTCCTCGGGTGCCGGTGAGTGAGGCAGCGTCCCTAAACAGCACGCCCCGTTTTGTCTGCCACCTGCGGACCGGGGCCCGTCGCGCCCTCGGCGGGACCGGCCTCGGCGGGGAAGGGGAAGTTGTGAAGCGCGGGAATCCGCATGTCCGGCTGCCCTCAAAGGGTGAGAAGGGCGTCCCTGCGAGGAGCCGACGGGATTCCTGGACGTCTGTGTGCCCCGTGGCGTGGGGCGGCTGCTGGTAGGGTTGCTGCTGTTGGCTGACCATGCTCTTGGGGACGGGCGCTAGGTTTAAGATTAGTGAGGAGGTACCCTGCCTCCCAGACCCCAGGACGCTTGTTGATGGGCTTCCAGGAAACACTTCTTGGCGGTTGGTACACTTTCTTGATTGCAGCCAGGAAATGCAGTTCCTGCGGCGTGTGTCTGCACAGCACAAGTAGTACCTTAGAGAAAACATTTTGTTAAAGTGACTTTTCCTTCTTTTTCAGATACCCTCAAAAAGTTATGGATAAAATACTTAGTATGGCTGAAGGCATCAAAGTGACAGATGCTCCAACCTATACAACAAGAGACGAACTGGTTGCCAAGGTGAAGAAAAGAGGGATATCGAGTAGCAATGGTTAGCAGATCATAGATGTGAACATACATAGGAGTTTAGAGCATAAGTTTGATGTAATTAGGAATGATTGTTACTAATTTTTTAACAAGTAGAATTTTTATAATGTTATTAATAAAGTTGGAGTATTAAACCTAAACTATAGATCTGTGTCTTTAGGCTTTGAATTTGAGAGTTTGCTTTGACTGCTTTAGATTTTGAAGTGTCCACTGTTGTCTGGTGCTGTTAATTTTTAAAAATTAGACATTCATGATGTTATTCAACGCTATTTTAAGAAATTAATGACTCCACACTTTTTAAAGAAACGATTAGTCCTGAAATATTTTCACCTTGTGCTTTTATTTTAATGTGTATTTGTCTCATCACCTATTTTGTACCAGGTGTTCTTAGTCACATATCTATGTTTTTCTTCTTTTTAGAAGGGGTAGAAGAGCCATCCAAAAAACGAGTTCTAGAAGGAAAAAACAGTTCTGCAGTTGAGCAAGATCACGCAAAAACTCCTGCCAAGACAGAACGTGCATCAGCTCAGCAGGAAAATAGTTCAGCATGTACAGGGTCGGCCGCTAAATCAGAGAGTGGGAACTCAACTCGGAGCTCTGGCATCTCCAGTGAGAATAGCTCTACAAGTGATGGAGATCGGTCTGTTTCCAGCCAAAGCGGCGGCAGCGTGTCCTCTCAGGTAACAACAGCAGGATCTGGGAAAGCTTCTGAAGCAGAAGCTCCAGATAAACACGGTTCTGCATCATTTGTTTCCTTGCTGAAATCCAGTGTGAATAGTCACATGACCCAATCCACTGATTCTAGACAACAAAGTGGATCACCTAAAAAGAGTGCTTTGGAAAGCTCTTCAGCCTCAGCTTCTCAAAGCAGCTCAGAGATCGAGGTGCCCTTGTTGGGCTCCTCAGGAAGCTCAGAAGTAGAGTTGCCACTATTGTCTTCCAAACCTAGTTCAGAGACAGCTTCAAGTGGGTTAACTTCCAAAACTAGTTCAGAGGCAAGTGTTTCATCATCTGTTTCTAAAAACAGTTCCTCATCAGGCACATCCTTACTGACTCCCAAGAGCAGCTCTTCAACAAATACATCGCTGCTAACTTCCAAAAGCACTTCCCAGGTAGCTGCATCACTATTAGCTTCCAAGAGCAGCTCCCAGACCAGTGGATCTCTGGTTTCCAAAAGCACTTCTTTAGCAAGTGTGTCCCAGTTGGCTCCTAAGAGTAGTTCTCAGACTAGCACCTCACAGATGCCTTCTAAAAGTACTTCACAGTCAAGTGAGAGTTCTGTCAAATTCTCTTGCAAGTTAACCAATGAAGATGTGAAACAGAAGCAGCCCTTTTTCAATAGACTGTATAAAACGGTGGCATGGAAGTTGGTAGCTGTTGGTGGCTTTAGTCCCAATGTGAATCATGGAGAGCTCCTAAATGCAGCTATTGAGGCTCTGAAAGCAACACTGGATGTATTTTTTGTCCCACTAAAAGAATTGGCAGATCTGCCTCAAAATAAGAGCTCTCAAGAAAGTATTGTTTGTGAATTGAGGTGCAAGTCTGTGTATTTGGGCACTGGCTGTGGAAAAAGCAAAGAAAATGCAAAAGCAGTTGCATCAAGAGAAGCATTGAAGTTATTTCTCAAGAAAAAGGTGGTGGTAAAAATATGTAAAAGGAAATACAGAGGCAGTGAAATAGAAGATCTAGTACTCCTTGATGAAGAATCAAGGCCTGTAAACTTACCTCCAGCATTAAAACATCCTCAAGAATTACTGTAATGTGTCCAAAATATCACTGCATACAATATCTGGTATTTGAAGAGAGAAACTGACTTTTGTACAGTATAAAACACAGGCTTTCACAAATTTTGTATTGCTTTTTTCCAGTTTTGCAGAAAATTTACATTCTAGTTCTCACACAGTAGAAGTTGTAAATAATTTATGAATGACAGTACACATTACAAGGTATGCATTAACAGCATATCAGTATGCTGTTGTATTTACTGAAGAAAATACTGTCTTCTATTTTTAATGATACCTTAGGTACGATGTGTAGTTCGGTAGAGTCCTAAAATTTTTGTACTACTTTAAATTTGGAGAAAACCTATTAAGTTGTCTACCATGTTTTCTTTTCTAGCTGAATAAACCACATCAAAGAAAAGGGACCACAGTATTTGAATGTTTGAAAGTCTGTAAAGCTTAAGGTTTTAAAAATGCTGACCGTAATGTTGAACATGTCTGTTAGAAAATAAAAGAAAAAATAGTTGATTCAGACTATTTTTATGAGAAGTTGTAAGCATTTTTTAGAGATAAAGCAGTATAAAGTACTTATTGTTATTTTATTCTGAAGTTGTTTAAAATTCACCATGACTTTGACCGCTGCAGATTCTTGAGGCGGGTTAATTTATGTTTTGAGGTGGAATACAATTTACACTTTTTCTTAAAGACATGAATGTGGGTTTCTATATTAAGCATATTTTGTGACTACTATTAACAGATTGATTTGTTTAGATATTAAATGCTTTAAGCTATTTTACCTTTTCAAGAAGTTGTGTTTTTTTTCTCCCCCAAGTCGGAACCAATTCCTGCAAATGGGCTTCCCATGACTTGTCATGATAAATTAGACAACCAGGTAATTGTGTGGTATACATCTTTTTTTTTTTTTTTTTTTACAGTAACCCCCTGAACCAGAATAGATTCAAAGTGATTCCCTTTAATTTTCAAATCTAGAACTGGATGGTTTTTGTGTTTACAAATCTTGTAGGATACTGGAAAGAATAGAGAGCCATGTTCAGCTCTTAATAATGAGCCTATTCAATTGAACTACATTCATTAGTAGTGAAGTGAAATTTTGATTTTGTCTTAGGTGATTGATTCTGCCTGTATTTGTCTGTTGTTGTATATTCTGTTTGTTTTGCTTCTGGCCCCAAGATGTTCTTTTTGTGGTTTCTGGCTTTCTAGATTCTATTAGTTCCTGCACAATGAGCAATAATGGTGATAATATACAGAGAATAGGAGTGACCTTTCATGGGCCAGTTGTGTTGGAATAGGAAAATTGAACGTAAGCACAATTTAAGTATGTAGAAGTTATTCCTATTTTGTGTTCTAGGAATAAAAACAAGATACTTTAGTGTTTTATGCTTGAATTAAATAACCAGAGATGTTTTTATTTTACCATGTAACCTTTAAAAATGATTCATTTTTGATGATATTTAATTGGATACCAAAGCTAAAATCCCATAGACCGTAAGTAGGTTGCCTTTATAGATTGCTGGACGCAATAACATGAATATATTGTGAAAGCACTTTTAGTTACCGCACTTTCCGCAGTCTTGGAATGTGGATTTTGTGGGGTAATGATGATCAGAAAAGCAAAAAATTACAAAGAACAAATAAATTTATGTAATATAATTAGGTGGTTTGGTAATTTCCTAAATTGGCTTGTTTCAAGTTAATACAAAGGTTATTGAAAATACTTTATAGTGATCTTTAATGTGGAGGAAAGTGTTTGTGTAAATTTATGGTGATCCTATTTAAAAACCTAGAAAAGTGCTCTTTGTTTATAACATTTAAAGAATCCTGATTTAAGAGAAGTACGTATTTTAGAATTTTATTGTTGAGAGTGTATCTTGGCTCTGCCTCTTACCAGACATGTAACCTGGGAATTTCACCTTTTAACCTTACTTCATCTGTGAAATAGGACTAATAGCTGTTTCAGAGCTATGGCAGTCAGATGAGATGATACATTTAAAGTGCCCAGCACGGTGCAAGTATCCCATAGTTTATTGATATATTCTTAATTTCCTCACCACCTTATGAGGAGCTTTTCTCATTTGGCCTACTTTTCAGATGGAGAAACTAAAGCACACCAAGTAATTTGGTCAAAGAATTCAAGCCCAAGTGTGTTGTATTGCTTATTATCCTTGTCACTTTTCTATATGCTGAAATTTCTGAAAATCCCCCTCAGAACATGGTTTTCTACCAGATTAAGTGACCGTAACTTTCTGAAGCCTCCTTGAAATGGGTCACTTCAGAGTCTCTTTATTGCTTCTAATACTTGCAGATGTTGAATATTCTCAACTAGTGAATCATCCCATATGGATGCAGTGAAAGTTTGTGAAAGGAACACACACAAGATCCGCACAACCCCCCCCACCAAAACCAAAGAACCAAACACACCTGCCCAAAATAGCATATAATCAAGTTTAGTGAATAAAGTTGGTTACTGAGATGCAAAGTAATGATTTTTTTTTTAGATCAGTGAGGTGAGATAATTTCATTTGACATCAAGATTTTTCTTGGCTAAAATCAGAATTTTTTTTAAATGGTAAAATTAGTTGACTTTGAAGAATGGTATTGTCATGAGTTTTTGACCTAAATTCTTGGAACTTGTCACTGCTGTCATTGGCTAGGATAATTGTCATAGAGATATGTGTAACTTTAAGGCCTTTGATATGTATTATCAAGAGCCTGTTCCAATTTGAATTACGTGTGACAGGGCCATTGTTTTCCCTGCCAAGTGCAGCTTTTCTTGGTACACATTTCTCCCTGCTGTTTAGATTTTTGAGTAACAGCAGAGAGAAAGTAACAAAAGCAAGCAGCAGTTGGGAACCAGGTCAGTCCTATAGGTATTGTGTTACTACTTTGTGGGCTTTGTCCTCAAAAATTGTGCTAAAGTCCTGTATTGACCTACTTTCTGGACATGGGCAAATCTAGGCATTGGTTATCCATTCTTGCATTATTTTTAATATTTTCTGTGATTGATGAATAGATTATTTCACTTTCTACTAGAACAAAATGTTCAAGTTGAATGAAGTCAAGCCATTTATTGTCCAACTACTCTTCCCCAAGAAAATTACCTGTCACATTTCCTTGGCATCCCTAAACACAGCTTAGTGTTGAGAACCATTTCTTATGACCAACTTTAATATCTCTCAATTTTTCTCCTTTAAAAAAAAGGAAGGTCATTATCTGAAAATTATTAGTTTTTAAAGTTGTTTTTCTGTTCCTTGGCTCTTCAGCCAGAAAAATAGTAGACAAGGCCTCAAACTAAATGGACTTTAACTTTGAAGGAAAAAAGAAAAGTAGTATTAGGCCAGGCATGGTAGCTCACGCCTGTAATCCCAGTACTTTGGGAGACCAAGGTGGGCGGATCACCTGAGATCAGGAGTTGGGAGACCAGCCTGGCCAAAATGGTGAAACGTCATCTCTAATAAAACCACAAAAATTAGCTGGGCGTGGTGGTGCATGCCTGTAATCTCAGCTACTTGGGAGGCTGAAACAGGAGAATCGCTTGAACCTGGGAGATGGAGGTGGCAATAAGCCGAGATCATGTCACTGCACTCCAGCCTGGGCGACAGAGTGAGACTCCGTGTCAAAAAAAAGTCATACTAAACACAAAGGGCTGGATACAGAACATTCTTTTTAGTAAAAACTAGAGATTTTATATGCTAATACTTAACAAGAGGCAATCAGAAATACTTCGTAACTGAAACTTTATTGAATAGAATCAGAATCCTTGGAAGTCTTAGGAAGCAACCAAACTAAATAGTATAAACAGTAAATACGCTGAAGACTGTATCATTGTATTGAAGTGCGACTATTGTGTGCAATGTATATAACTTGAATCTGAAGGCAAATGTACAGGAAGGTGGTTTAGAAGGTTAAGAATCACTTAGTGATTTGCTTATACTGTTTTCAGTGTACCAGGGCTTGGACACTTAAAAATGGTAAAACCCAAGTTCTGATTATGTGATCAGTGGTTTTCAAACTTTATTTTAGTCATATTTCTTCAAAGAAAAATGGGGACATTGTATATGTAAAACGAACTACTTTGGTCAAAAGAGGGTGGCCACACCCCACAACTCAATTATATGTTCAGTCACCCAGGCTGGAGTGCAGTGACTCATTGCAATCTCCGCCTCCTGGATTCAAGCGATTCTCCTGCCTCAGCCTGCCGAGTAGCTGGGATTACAGGTGCACACCACCACTCCTAGCTAATTTTTGTATTTTTAGTAGAGATGGGGTTTCACTGTGTTAGCCAGGCTGGTTGGTCTCAAACTCCTGACCTCAGGTAATCCTCCCACCTCAGCCTCCCAAAGTGGGATTACAGGTGTGAGCCACTGCCCCCAGCCTCTGTTCTGCTTCTGAGCTACCTCCTTGGACTATGAGCAGATGGGATGCAGCAACTAAGAGGCTTAGTGTAAACTGCCAGCCTCCTCCTCCAACAGATACTAGAGTGGATGTGGGTTGAAGCTACCAGTTTACTACAAAATGGAACTGATTAGTTTTCAAAGTAGTATGCCATATTAAAATTCACCTGAGTGGGGACTCAGTTTTAATTATTACATAAATTAACATTTAAGTAATAGTGAAAATAGCTGCCTTTTAATTTTATTATAAAATACAATTACAGGAAAAAAACCACTATAAAGTCCATACATGTAAAGTCCAACAATTAATACCCACATAATAATTATGTAGACCAAAAAATAAAACTATCACAAAAAATAAAACAGAGACTCACATCCACTGTTCTTACAGAAGACTTAAGCCATGGTGTGTGTGGTTCTAATTTGGGGCACTGAATGTGAATGCCAGTGAGACATGCTGTCCCATGATAATTTGTTTCCTATATTCCAGAAAATAGTAAGTGGAATTCACACTTAGAGGAAAATCTGAGAAATTTTATGTTCAACTCTTTAGGAAGCTTCTAAAAAAGTAGACTTTAAAGAAAAATATTATCTGAATCATTAGAAAATTTTTCTAGACATTCTATTTGTAGAATTCAGGGACAATTTACAGAGGCAATGATATAACCAATGCATCCAGATGCATGATGTGTCTTATGAATGCTGTCTGTTACTCTTCACCGTTTGCATATTATTAAATAATTTTCTATAATAGCTAAGGAAAAAATGATTCTCATGAAATAAAATCTAACAGAGTTCCCGGGAAGCATTTCTAGTGTACCTTACCTGTGTGCACTGATAGCAGATCGTATATACTTAGTGCAGGAGTTTATCATGCATGCTCAGCCTGCAGTTTGGAAACCAGTATAGGGAAGAAATACGTGCACATTTCTGTCTTTGTTTTTTGTTTCAAAATGACATTAAATGTGACTAACAAGAGAAATAGGATAGGGGTAAAATAAGGATACTATTTTGAAAATATTCATTCCACTCCCCCGTAATTTGCATTCTCTAGCAGTCATTCTGACACAGTGGTTCTCATAGGGAAGGATGTTGAGGAGGTTAAAGAGGCAGGCATTTGAGCCCTGTGGATCCTGACCTCTATGACAGTGGTCCCCAACCATTTTGGCACCAGGGACCGGTTTCAGGGAAGACAATTTTTCCATGGACGGTGGGCGGGGGATAGTTTTGGAATGATTCAAGCACATATACACTGCACATTATACTTACTGTGCACTTGCTTGCTTGCTTGCTTTTTTTTTTTTTTTTTTTGAGACAGAGTCTCGTTCTGTTGTCCAGGCTGGAGTGCAGTGGCGCCATCTCAGCTCACTGCAAATTCCACCTCCCAGATTCAAGCAGTTCCCCTGCCTCAGCCTCCTGAGTAGCTGGAATTACAGGCACAAGCCACCATACCTGGCTAATTTTTGTATATTTATTAGAGACGGGGTTTTACCATGTTGGGGTCAGGCTGGTCTTGACTGAACTACTGAATTCACATTACCCGCCTGCCTCAGCCTCCCAAGTGTTGGGATTACAGGCATGAGCCACCGCACACAGCCTGTACATTTTATTTCTATTATTATTGTTATATTGGGGTTCAGGGGTTCAGGGTGCCCTCAGCTTCCCTGAGAGGATGTTTCTCCAGGTTCTTGGTCTCCTGCCCTCTCAAGAATGAGAGAGGACCATGGCGCAGTGCACAGTAAATGCCAGACTCAAAAGTGTTTGTAGAAAGTGATTTAGAGAGAGAGAGAAACCGGAGAAAGAGAAACAGCTAACTCTCAAACTGAGTCAGAGAATCCAGAAAGATGGAATCCAGGAGAGGAAAGCAGCTTCCACACTGAGTGGAAGGGAATAGAGATGGAGTTTAGGAGGGGAAGACAGGCTTCCACGAGAGAGTGTGGAAGGGGACTCCAGAGGGGAGATCCAGGAGAGAGAAAGATGGCTTCCATGAAGGGAGTGTTCGTGGAAGGGACCCCAAACATGGAGTCCAAAGGGGTGTGGAAGAAGGGGATTTTTAACCTGGGAGGAACCCCCACCTTCTCTAAGACCCCTGGCCAATGAAAGGAGTTCCTTAGAATTTCCACTGGAGTGACTGACTCTTGGTTTCTTCCAGCACCCGCGAAATTTAAACATAAACCGTTAAATCTCCGAGATGGAGAGAGATGGGAGGGGGACATGGCACTGGGAAGTTCTTGCCCTTAAAGCTATGCCCCTTGTGGACCCGGAAAGAGAACACATTCCCTCATTATTACTTTGTAATATATAATGAAATAATTATACAACTCACCATAATACAGAATCAGTGGGAGCCTTGAGCTTGTTTTCCTGCAACTAAATGGTCCCATCTGAGGGTGATGGGAGACAGTGACAGATCATCAGGCATTAGATTCTCATAAGGAGTGTGCAGTCTAGATACCTTGCATGTGCAGTTCACAATAGGATTTCTGCTCCTATGAGAATCTAATGCCACCGCTGATATGAAAGGAGGCAGAGCTCAGGCAGTAATGTGAACAATGAGGAGCAGCAGTAAATACTGATGAAGCTTTGCTCGCTCACCTGCCTGGGTGGCCCCATTCCCAACAGGCCACAGACTGGTACCAGAGGCTTGGGCATTGGCCCCCCCTCCCCCTCTGCTCTATGGTATAGCATGAATTTTACCTGTGTCAATATTGCAGAGATGGGAGTAATGACAATTTTCATCCAATGAGCCTGCTGCTTTTATTCCCTGGCTATAATTAAAGAATGCATCACTTCTTAGGAGGGTCCAAGAGAGCAAAGCAAAAAGGGTTTGAGTAAGAAATAGTGAAAGCATCAGGACCTTAAATACAAAGCCACTGAGCTGTACACACCATGGGGAGCCATTCACAAGCAATATAATAGACATCATTTACTACAATGAGTGATGCCCCTTGAAGTTGTAGAAGAAGGTGGCCCTTTGTGGAATCCCTGTGATTGCTGTATATAGTGAACTTTTTTAAAAACCTTACTTTAAAAAGAAATTTGATTCTGTAGTATGGAAAGAGCTGCTAAAGAAAAGAATTTGAAAAAAAATTGTATTCGTGGTCTATGCAGCGTTGATAGCACATAAATTCTAAGAAACCCTTATTGGAAGTAGCATATGCTAGTTATGTGCTGATACTGGGGGCACTATTTATACTTGGTCGTGAATTACTTTGCCCAACACATTCTTCTACAGGAGGGATTATTTCAAGATAGTCCCAAAATCAAAGGATGTGAGATAATGGGAGGCTGCTTGGGTTATGTTATATTTCTTTTGTTTTGTTTTCTATACCCAAACCTTGGGGGAAATTAAGGAACTAGGCAGATGAAGAATTGTGTTGGCTCAGATATGGAATAAAACTTCGGTGTCCGCTTTGTGTTCTTTCTTACAAATAGGTAGTGTCCCTTAATTTATCACATCGCTTGTTTCTGTAAATCCACCATCTCTTGCTCAGTTTCATTTTCAATATTGCTCTTAGCTTTCCCAATATAACATGGCCTGAGCCAAGAACATACTTGAATTCAAAGCTATGGGACCAGAACAAAGGTTGGTTATATTATCTGTCCCTAAGAGTTGGGCAACATACCTTTGAACCAGCTAAAGTGCCTATCCTGAGCTGGGCACCTTGACTGCCATCCCCACTGAGACCATATGACCTGGGTATCGGTGGCTGGACAGTAGTGGTGGTGGGGAGAGTTCTTGAAAGTTCTTACTGCCTCAGGGATGGCTTTCCAGAGGGATTTTTTTAACCGTAAAAAGAAAAATGTGCAAGGTAGACCAAAATAGATGTCCCGTAGAATGACTCAAGGTGAACAAACAGCCACTGAACAATGCCAACAATTGTCTTACAGTTGACTTGCTCTCTCTTAGTTCCCTGCTCTAATTTTTTGATTATCACTCCCTTCCTGGGAAAGCTGTTTCCACTAAGATAATCTAATGTTTTGTTTCTTCCAACAGTTAGATAGATGGTCATCACAAATACAGTACATGCCTCTAAATCTGATGTAATCCATAAAAAGAATAGATCATTCAATCTCCCTTATTCTATCACTAGCAAAAAATTACTTGTGATATCACTCACAGCCAATGGGTGTCACACTGATGAAAATGAAAACTGCTGCCTCCTCAAGAGATGAAAGAGCCAGACTCACAACATTATGCCGTTTTAGACAAAGTCTATCTCAGGAGAGTCTGGTAGCAGCATAACTCTTCTGTTTTCTTCCACCCTCCAGGAAAAATGGTTAGTATTCTAGCAACACTGTTTTCAGGAGCTGGCTGGAATACTTAGCAGGCAGAAACAGGCCAGTCTTGAGTGTTAATGATGCTCACGGAATGCTAGCACGTCCTAAGTGAGCACAGGGTGCCTGTCCTAACATCAGGCATATTCACCCATGTCCTCCAAAATACTTCATCTATCAGAAAATCCCAGAAACCTAGCAGCCTGCGGATCCCTGAGGTATACAGCAGGCAGTCCTATATTCTTTTACCCTATGGGTCACATCATAAGCCAACAACGTCAGTCTGAAAATTGGGGGCAAACATTACTTCATGAATTAAAAACAACACAGCAGCAACTTAAAACAGCAATCAGTCCTACGAAGCAAGAGCTGAAAGCAGAAGTGCAGTAGCTCAGGGAAGGAAAGAATGAGCAACAGGAATACATAAAACATAGGCTGGAGGAACTCAGGAACTGAGAGGAAGAAGTAAAGTCAGCATAGAATTGAAAACGAGATAGTGAGAAGCGCCGGCAGAGAAGATGCTGCTGACGAACAGGAGCAGAGAGTAGAAAGCATAAAAGTGGACCAAAGGAAACGTCAATATGGGATTTTAAAGTTAGAGCAAAATGATCGAGAAAATAGACAGAGGAGATGAACAGCGTAACTGGAGTCTCAAGAAAGTTGAAATGTTGATCAGGACAACTATTTAATAATACTTTTTTTTTTTGAGACAGAGTTTCGGCTTGTTGCCCAGGCTGGAGTGCAATGGCGCGAATTCGGCTCACTGCAACCTCCGCCTCCTGGGTTTGAGCAACTCTCCTGCCTCAGCCTCCGGCGTAGCTGGGATTACAGGCATGTGCCACCATGCCCAGCTAATTTTGTATTTTTAGTAGAGACAGGGTTTCTCCATGTTGATCAGGCTGGTTTTCGAATTCCCAACCTCAGGTGATCCACCCACCTCTGCCTCCCAAAGTGCTGGGATTACAGGCATGAGCCACCACGCCTGACCAAAAAATTTTCTAAAATTAAAAAAAAATGGGATCAACATACTGAAAGAGCACACCGTATTCCAGGAAAAACTGGCCTATAATACTAAATATTAATATATATATATAATTCATATATATATATATATAGAGAGAGAGAGAGAGAGAGAGATGGGATCTTGCTATATTGCCCACACTGGTCTTGAAATCCCAAGCTCAAGAGATCTACCTGCATCAGCCTCCTGAGAAGCTGGGACTACAGATGCATGCCATCACACCAGCTCTAAATATTTACATATATCTTAATAAAGTTACTGGACTTCACAGATTAAGAAGGGATCCTTTGGGTGTCCAGGCAAAAAGATCAAGTAATGTGTAAGAAAAAACTCTGGGTAACCTCAAACTTCTTCATAGCAACACGAAGCACCAGAAGACACTAAGAAAAAAATGTGAAGAAGAATTTTATATCCAAGCAAACAATGATTCCAATACAGACACAATTTTTAACACCCAAGAACCTCAAGGATATTGTCCCATGAACTCTGCGTAAGTAAGGAAGTTTTAGCCAGCAAAAGCAAAGGGATGGGAAGCAATCATTGGCTCTATTCAACAGTATAACCAAGATGAAAGCACACTCAGGGATTAAAGTGACAGAAAGTAAATATCATGTTTTCTGATAATGGAGAAATGATATAATTAATAAAAGTTGGAGCAGAAAAGAGAAAGAAGGTAGAAATACGTGTGAAAATTTACTCATCTTTCATAGTTGGGTCAGCATTTAGCATTCAATGCTGGCAAGTCAAATAATAGAGGGTTTTAGGTTTTTTAAAAACACACTGAAAGGTAAATACTGAGAAAGATAATCAACTAAATTTGGGAATAGTATTGATACGGTTTGGATGTTTGGCCTCTCCAAATGTCATGTTGAAATGTGATCCCCAGTCTTAGAAGTGGAGCCTGAGTTCACATGAGATCTGGTTGTTTAAAAGTGTGACACTGCCCCCTCTCACTCTTGTCCCCCCTCTCACCGTGTGACACACTGACTCCTTTTTGCCTTCTGCCACGAGAGCAAGCCTCCTGAGGCCCCCCCAGAGGCAGGTGCTGGCACCGTGCTTCCTGTGCAGCCTGCAGAACCATGAGCCAATAAACCTATTCTTTCCTTTTCCTTTCTTTTCTTTCTTTCTTGCTTTCTTTCCTCTTTCTCTATTTTTTTCTGGTGGACTTGCTCTGTTGCCCAGGCTGGAGTGCAGTGGTGCGATCTCGGCTCAGTGCAACCCTGTCTCTCAGGTTCAAGCAGTTCTCCTGCCTCAGCCTGCGAGTAGCTGGGATTACAGGACCCCACCAGCATACCCAGCTAATTTTTGTATTTTTAGTTGAGATGGGGTTTCATCATGTTGGCCAGGCTGGTTTCAAACTCCTGATCTCAGATAATGTGCCACCCTCAGCCTCCCAAAGTGCTGGGATTACAGGTGTGAGCCACTAGGCCCAGCCTTAAACCTCTTTTCTTTATAAATTACCCAGCCTCATGTATTCCTTTATCACAAATGCAAGAATAAATAAATGGATGCTATCTAAAGAAGTGAGAGATTAAGGGCACAATATAAAGTCACATTTATAAGAGTAACCTCTGGGAGGAAAAACCCATATCTTACTACCTATCAAAAAAAAAAACACACACACACAACATAGAAAATAGGTCATACAGTGACTTCTTTTGAAAGATGTAAAAAGAGAAAGCACAAAATTAATCGGACAGAATCAACACCAAATGTAGGTGGCTCATCAGAAGTATAAATGAATAAACTTAGCTATATACAGAAAACTATTTTCAGATTGAATCACAAAGAAAAACACAGCTTTATGCTGCATTCAGGGGACACAAAAGTCTACCGAAAGTTTGAAAATAAAAGGATAAGCAAAAACATATGAGTGAAAGTGAAAAGTATTGAAAGAGGTAACGTGTAGAGTGCTTACAGCATTGCCTTGCTCCTGACATGTACTATTAAATATTGACCAAAAATAGACAAACTACCCCCCCACAAAAAAAAGCAGGAGTTGAGCTCTCACTATCAGACAAGGTTGAGTTCAGGTCCAAAGAAACAAAGAATGGCGCTTCATAATGGCAAAGGACATAATTCACAATATGCATCTAATAGCTGGAATAGTTAAACATCAAAGAGTAGAGCATGAACTTTCAACATTCATAAGGAAAAATTCTAAGAGATACCAGAAAAACAGACATCAGTGCACTGATGACTTTCAGTCACCTCTCAAAGTCCATGACACAACAACTGGACAAAAATCAAGGCCACAGAGGAGCTAGATAACATAGTTAATGAAACAGATCTCAGATATCCAGATATATATCAAATGTTGATTGCTGAAAAAGGGCGACGGTCTGTTTTTACCACCACTCATGGAACATTCATAAAAATGAAAGGCTGTATAGACAACAATCTCAATCACAATGCAATGATATTAGGAAGTAATGACATCACCCAAAACAAAAACTATCTGCCATCTGGAAACTTTAAAATACTTTCTTAATAGTTCTGGAATTAAAGAAGAAATCAAAGTAGAAACTGAAAGATATTTAGCAAATAAAAATAATAGAAGATATTACATATTTGAATGTATGGGATATGAAGCTTAGCTACAAAGTCAAAGTAAATAAGGAAAATATAAATAAGAAGAATAAAAAATGTAAGGAAAGCAGGAGAAAGAAATTAATCATAAAATCAGAAGTTGATGAAGTAGAACAATTTTTTAAATGCATAGAACTGGAAAATCAATTCGAAATCTTTTTTTAAACAATATTATAGGCTAGGTGCAGTGTCTAATGCCTGCAGTCCCAGCACTTTGGGAGGCTGAGGCAGGCAGATTGCCTGAGCCCAGGAGTTCAAGACCAGCCTGGCCAACATGGTGAAATCCTGTCTCTACAAAATGTATTTTAAGAAATTAGCTGCCAGGCGTGGTGGCTCATGCCTGTAATCCCAGCACTTTGGGAGGGCGAGGTGGGTGGATCACAACGTCAGGAGTTCGAGACCAAACTGGCCAGTATGATGAAACCCCATCTCTACTAAAAGTACAAAAATTAGCTGGGCGTGGTGGTGTGCACCAGTAATCCCAGCTACTGGGGAGGCTGAAGCAGGAGAATGGCTTGAATCCAGAAGGGGGAGGTTGCAGTGAGCTGAGATCGTGTCACTGCACTCCAGTCTGGGTGACAGAGCAAGACTCTGTCTCAAAAAAAAAAAAAAAGAAAAAGAAAAAGAAAAAAGAAATTAGCTGGGCATGGTGGCACATGCCTGTAGTCCCAGCTATTCAGGAGGCTGAGGCAGGAGAATTACTTGAACCTGGGAGGTTGAGGCTGCAGTGAGCTGTGATTGCTCCACTGTACTCCAGCCTGGGTAACAGAGCGAGACCTTGTCTCAAAACAAAACAAAACAAAACAAAAAAACAATAAAATGGACAAGCCATTGCTTAACCTAATGAAGGAGAAAAACAAGTATGCAAGTAAGAATTTATTGAGGCCAGGCATGGTAGCCCACGCCTGTAATCCCAGCACTTTGGGAGGACCAGGTGGGCAGATCACCTGAGGTCAGGAGTTTGAGATCAGCATGTCTATCATGGTGAAACCCTGTCTCTACTAACAATACGAAAAAACTAGTCGGGCGTGGTGTCGCATGCCTGTAGTTCCAGCTACTCAGGAGGCTGAGGCAGGAGAATCTCTTGAACCTGAAAGGCGGAGGTTGCAGTGAGCTGAGATTACTCCACTGCACTCCAGCCTGGGTGACAGAGCAAGTCTCAATCTCCAAAAAAAAATGTATTGATAAGAGGAAAATAACCACAAATATAAAGGAAATCTCATATAAAAATGAATAAAATTGTTTTCTAGAAAAGTATCATTTACCAAAAGTGATTTGTTTTATTGTCTCCCTCTGTTGCCCAGGCTGGAGTTCAGTGGTACCATCTCAGGTCACTGCAACCTCCGCTTTCTGGGTTCAAGTGATACTCCTGCCTCAGCCACCCAAGTAGCAGGGATTATAGGCGTGCGCTACCACGCCTGGCTAATTTTTGTATTTTTAGTAGAGACAGGGTTTTGCCATGTTGTCCAGGCCGGTCTCGAACTCCTGACCTCAAGTGAGCCACCAGCCTCGGCCTTCCAGAGTGTTGAGATTACAGTGTGAGCCAACATGCTGGGCCCATAATTGATTTAGAAGAGAAAAAAATTTAAACAGGACAATTACTACAAAAGAAATAGGAAATTGTTAAAAAAAAAAAAACCCTCAAATTTCATCAGTTACAGAGGAATTCTGTAAAACCTTTAGAGAGAAGACAACTCCAATATCTTATTTTAATTTCTCCAGAGGATATAAAAAGGTAACATTTCTAGTGTTTTGTTAATGAACCAAGTATATAATTAATATGAACTCCACAAAGATTGCACACAAAAAGAACAGTCTAACCCGTAGAATCGGTTATAAATATCAATGTAAAGATTCTAGATGAAATAGTAATGAAGAAACCCCAGCAGCACATTAAAAGAATAAATACATCATGACCCACTAGAGTTCTTCTTAGATTGCTAGTATGGCCCAATATTAGGAAATCTATTTCTATAGAAATATATTATTAATGGGTATAAGAAGAAAAATTATATACAGATATGTATTACTTAATGATGGAGATATGCTTTGAGAAATGTCTTAGACAACTTTGTCATTGTGCAGACATCACAGCATGTACTTACACAAACCTAGATGGTAGGGCCTTCTACACACCTAGGACACATGGTATCCCTATAGGTATGGCCTCCTAGACTACAAACCTGCGTAACATGTTGCTGTGCTGAATACTGTCATCAACAGTAATACCATGGTAAGCATTTGTATATCTAAATATAGCTGAACATAGAAAAGGTGCAGTAAAAATATGGTACAAAAGATGAAGAGTGGACGCCTGCACAGGGCACTCAGCATGAAGGGAGCCTGCAGGGCTGGAGGTGGCTCTGGGTGGGTCCGTGAGTGAGTGAGGAGTGGCTGGGACATTGCTGTACACTGCTATAGACTTTATAAACACTGTACACTTAGGCTACATTTATAAAAAATGATTTTTCTTTCTTCAATAACATTAATCTTAGGCTACTGTAACTTACTTTATAAAGCTTAATTTTTTAAACTCTTTAAATTAGAGCTTCAAACACAAAAACATTGCATAGCTGTGGAAAAATATTTCTTTATATGCTTATTCTATAAACTTTTTCATGTTTTCTAAATTTTTAAATTTTTTACTTTTTAAACTTTTTTTTTTTGTTAAAAACTAAGAAAAATGCATATATTAGCCTAGGCCTATACAGGGTTAGGATGATCAATATCACTGTCTTTCACTCCTACATCTTGTCATCTCCTGTAATAACATGGCTTCTTCTGGAGTAACTCCTGAGACTATTTTACATAATTTTTTTTTTTTTTGAGACCCCATCTTGCTCTGTTGCCGAGGCTGGAGTGCAGTGGCATGATCTCAGCTTACAGCAACCTCTGCCTCCTAGGTTCAAGCGATTTGTCTGCCTCAGCCTCCCAAGTAGCTGGGACTATAGGCACACACCACCACACCCAGCTAATTTTTGTATTTTTGATAGAGATGGGGTTTCGCCATGTCGGCCAGGTCGGTCTCGAACTTCTGACCGCAAGTGATCCGCCCGCCTTGGCCTCTCTAAGTGCTAGGATTACAGGCGTGAGCCACTGTGAAGCAGGAGTACTCTAAAATAACCATGAAAAATATAGAATAGTAAATATATAAGCCAGTAACAGCATCTTATCTTGTCATTTTACTAACTATAATTTTACATGCTGGCCTAATGAGATTCTCACCAACAGTGTGATGTTTCCTTTTTTTTGAGCAATTAGTCCAGCTAGTAAATAAATTGCTGTGAGCCTTTCCACTGAATGTGATTTTCTTTTCTTTCTTTCTTTTTTTTGCAAGAGCTTTCCCTGTTTGGAATTTCCAATAGCCATTTTTTAAAAATCAGCACTTTTACTATCAAATGGCTGTGATTTGTAGGTAGGTTCTTTTCCAGTTTTGGAGCCACTGCTGTATTTGTAGGATGACACACAACATATAACAGACTAGGCCAACTTGAATTACTAGCCCACCTAAAACTCATTGACAAGTAACTTCCATTGTTACTTTTTGGTACATCCTTAATCATATTAATGATGAATCATGAAATGACTCAGAAGGTTGTAATTAACTTTAATCAGAATTATCCACAGGCATAAGCCTATGAATACTGCTCTTCCATTTAATATATCAAAATATATATATGAAGTTAACAAGGTTCCACTTTCAGCAGTATACATCAACATAGTGATGACTTGTCACGTGATGTGGAAGGGGATTAGAATATGCTACCCCAAAATGTGCCACTTTGGCATATGAATTATTTTGAGCTGAAGGCATTTGAGAATTAGCAGATGCAGAGAGAACCTTCCTGGGGCTTTCCTTATCCAACTAAAAGCAGAAATGCCTGAGAAATGAGGATTGCCATAAATCTCTCCCGGGGATGTTTTATGACGATGAAGAAAACAGAACGTTGACACCAAGATGGACCTGCACAAACCAACCTTACTAAATTAATCCTTAACTCCCATTAGTTTCCCCCATATGTCTGTGATCCCACGGAGTGCAGCCCCTAGAAGCTTAAAACCCTTTTCCTGCTGGTGGTGGCTATACCTGTGGTCCCAGCTACTCGGGAGTCTGAGGTGGAAGGATCACTTGAGTCCAGGAGTTCTAGGCCAACCTGGGCAACATAGCAAGACTCCATCTCTGTTTAAAAAAAATGTCCTTTGTCTTGTCGATTTTCCACAATTTATTGCTCTTTGTTGAAGGTGGTATACAATCTCTCAGATCTGTCTGCTTCTTTGGCTCTTCAGTTCTTTTCCAGGAAGGCCCTTATATATAAAGATTAAGATCAAATAAGATTTATATGTCTTTTTTCCTGTAAATCTGTCTTTCATCAGTATAAGCTTCAGGGCCCCAGACAATGAACCTAAAGGAGTAGAGGGAAAAGTTTATATTCCTTCCCCACAATGCTAAAGAATTTTGTGTAATGAACTGAAAAATAGCTTCTTTATTCAGGTTGATGAGTCAACAGACATCACCAATGACTATCACTGGGTAGCACTGGAAATATTTGTAAGTAATGATGAATCTCAAGAAAACTTTTTCCTGCTGTGAAAACTCACCTCAAGGCCAAGATACATTTGATGTTCTGTCTTCCTACTGGAAATAAAAGTTCTGTCTTGGAGGAACGGTGCTCACAGTCTGGCCCGTAGGGTCCCACGCCTAGATGGTTCCATAAGAATTTTCACCTCTTGGCCAGGCATGGTGGCTCACACCTGTAATCCCAGCACTTTGGGAGGCCAAGATGGAGGATCACCTGAAGTCAGGAGTTTGAGGCCAGCCTGACCAACATAGTGAAACCCTGTCACTATTAAAAATACAAAAATAAGCTGGGCCTGGTGACAGCTGCCTGTAATATCAGTTACTCTGGAGGCTGAGGCAGGAGAATCACTTGAACCTGGGAGGCAGAGATTGCATGAGCCGAGATTGCACCATTGCACTCCAGCTTGGGCAACAGAGCGAGACTCCTTCTCAAAAAAAAAAAAAAAAAAAAAACAAAGAATTTTCACCTCTTGTAAAGAAAAGCAAATTCTGACAATGTCAAAACATATTACTTTCTTTATAGAAAGGAATTGAAGTTGGAGGCGAAGTGACAAAAGTTCTGTGTGATTTTCAAACATGATAAACTACATTTTAAAAAGCCCAGTTCACTTGAGTATGCTTTAAAAACTATGAAAACCTGGACAACAGTACATGAATCTCCCAGTACATAGAGAAATCATGTGGCTTAACAGAGGAAGAGTTTTCAGAGTTCTTCAGTGTTTGAGCTAAAAGGTGACTTGCAGGAGTACTTTCAAGAAAATGGAAAGCCAGATTTTTCTGAGTGCTTTGAAGGTAAGGATGTCAGCAGAAACTAGCCTATTCAGCAAATATTCATCACATAAACTAGTTGAACAAGTATCTTTTAGGCCCCAGGAGAAAATGTTTTGACTCCAAGTCATGAGATTCTTGTATTTAAAAGGAAACTGAATTTTTGAAAAAATCATGCTGAACAAATCTTAAAATGCTTCCGGTGTTGTTTGGCCCTATGAGTAAGGCAAGATATCAGTAAGTCTCACATCTTACTGAAAACCTCCTGGAGAAACTTCAGGACAAAGTGAAAGGGCGTTTTCTCTCCCTTTCAACACCAAAGAATGACCGGCCAAGGGACCTTTTCTTTAAACCTACTCAGCTTGAGAACTTGACTTTGAGAGAAGAGAAGGAACTTTGTAAACTGCAATCTGATAGTACATTCAAGATGAGATTCACTGATCTCTCCTGAGGCAAGTTCTGGGTTTCTGTGAAAGAAGAGTATCCTGCTATTCATATGCATAAAATGAAAGTTTTGCTGCAATGTTCAGTTTCTTATATAAGCAAGCTCTTTCCAGTTTAACAAGCATGAAGAACACAGACAGAAATTCTCATTTCAATTGAAAATGAAATCTGTGGCTGCTTAGCTCAAATTCATCCCAGGATCCAGTATCTGTGCTACCAAAACTAAGCACAGGTATCCACTTAAAGAGGCAAATTTTATTCTTTATTTTTAATCTCAAAAGTAATATTTCATGCATAAACAGGCCTATAAAAGAGATCAAGAAACAATAATTTTGTCATGGCTGGGCTTATGTGTGGATCTGATAATGTCACCCAATAGAAAATGTTTTTCAAAGTAATATAAAATTGTGTTTTAGAATTGATTTTTATTAGTATTGCTTTGACTCACAGTTTTAGTAGCTTTACTGTTCAACATTGCCAATAACAGTAATTTGAGTCAATTTACAACCTTAATTTGATTCCATCTACTGAGACTACCCTTAAATAATTAAATCCCGGCTGGGCATGGTGGCTCACGCCTGTAATCCCAGCACTTTGGGAGGCCAAGGTGGGCGGATTACCTGAGGTCGGGAGTTCAAGACCAGCCCAACCAGCATGGTGAAACCCCTCTACTAAAAATACAAAATTAGCCAGGAGTGGTGGCGGGCACCTGTAATACCAGCTACTCAGGAGGCTGAGGCAGGAGAGTCACTTGAACCCAGGAGGCGGAGTTTGCAGTGAGCTGAGACCACACCACTGCACTCCAGCCTGGGCAACAAGAGTGAAACTCTGTCTCAAAAATAAATTAATTAATAATAAAATAAAAAATTAAATCCCAATTTTGGCTTAAGCCAGTTACTTATTTTGTCTTAAAAATTTACGATAAGGGGCCGGGCATGGTGGCTCGCACCTGTAATCCCAGCACTTTGGGAGGCAGAGGTGGGTGGATCACGAGGTCAGGAGCTCAAGACCAGTCTGGCCAAGATGGGGAAATGCCATCTCTACTAAAAATATAAAAATTAGCCAGGCATGATGGTGGGCACCTGTAATCCCAGCTACTGGGGAGGCTGAGGAAGGAATTGCTTGGACCTGGGAGGTGGAGGTTGCAGTGAGCTGAAATTGTGCCACTGCACGCCAGCCTGGGTGACAGAGCAAGACTCCGACACACACACACACACACACACATACACACACACACACACACACTGAGAAGGAAAGGAAAGCTAAATATAGCGGTTTTGTAAAAAGGAAGTTTGGCTAAAAAGTAATTTTTAGTTTTAAATGGAAGGAGGAACTGGTCTTGCACATATCCATTTATTAATAGAAATTTTTATTCAGACTTTCAGGCCCACTTGGATAACGTTTTTAAAAGTCAAATATAAAATTTAAAAGAAGAAAAATTGTACTCTCGTGTCTATAGTACTGATAACCTTTAACATCCTTAATATCCTTTGCAGGGAAGGGGAACTACACGGTGAAACAGAGCCACGGTTCTGCAGCCCACAGCGTGGCCAAGGAGGGTTTGGGCTCAGGAGCAAGCGCCAATGAAGGGTTCTTTTAGCCACCAGGGGGCAGCACCAGGGCACTTATTTCTCAGGGAATAAACAAAAGGAAAAAAGACACATCTTATTCAACAAATATGTATTGGATGTCTTATGTGCCAAACCCTTAAGGAATTTACATTTATGGGGGCATGGATAACTGGTATCAAAAGAAAAGTTGCCCACCTCCAATTTTACGAATACCTCATTAGCATTACCTCTTCCTAACACCCACGGTGGTCTTTCAACAAACATATTTTTCACTTCTTTCTCACGTCTAGTCCGTCTCCCTGTTATTAATCCCACTTTTGGATAGATAATAGTTCAAGTGAGGCTCTGATCATTTCCTAAGTGAAGGAAAAAACTGTCACTACTGGCCACTCCTTTCTCAAAATTATAGACACTATGGCAGACTTTTTTCCTACCAATGTCATTACGGAAATTTCCTTTTTCCTTTTTTTTTCTCTTGGCCTGCAAAACCTAAATTATTTATCAACTGGTCCTTTACAGAAAAAGCTTGCCAACCCCTTGATCTGCCCCACTGTCTTCTCTGCACAACAGAAGATTCCAGGCAGTGTGTCTGCTGCTTCAACCTCCTGAACTCTTTTCTCATCCTCAGATACAAGTCTTTCCCTTCCTCGGGACTTTTATACGTGCTGCATCCTTTATCTGGATTGCCTTTAAAGGCTCATTCTCATCCCTTAAATCTCATCTCAAACATGGCTATGTAGAGTAAATATCCCCCTCTCTACTTACTCTGTTGCAAAATCACCCTCTTTATTTCCTTCATAATTATCTCATTTATTTATCTTTTACATAACCATTATCTATTTCCTTCATCAGAATGGAAGATCCATGAGCTCAGGCACCTTACTGTCTTTTTCAACAGTGACTGGCACATAACAGGTGCTCAATATATTTTTAAATTGTGGTAAAATGTACATAACAAAAGTCACTATTTTAAATGTATAATTCAGCGAGCGGCGTTATGTACTTTCAAGTTGTTATGCAACCGTCACCACCATTCATCTCCAGAAGTTGTTTTCTGTTTTTGTTTTTAGAGTCTTGCTCTGTCACCCAGGCTGGAGTGCAATGGCACGATCTTGGCTCACTGCAACCTCCACCTCCTGGCTTCAAGCGATTCTCCTGCTTCAGCCTCCTGAGTACCTGGGATTACAAGCATGTGCCACCATTCCCGGCTAATTTTTGCATTTTTAGTAGAGACGTGGTTTCACCATGTTGGTCAGGCTGGTCTGGAACTCCTGACCTGGTGATCTGCCAGTCTTGGCCTCCAAAGTGCTGGGATTACCGGTGTGAGCCACCGTGCCTGGCCCATCTCCAGAACGTTTCATCTTCCAGAACTAAAGCTCTCAACCTATTAAACAATAACTTCCAATTGCATCCTTCCCAACCCACCCTGGCGACCATCATTCTATACTTTATGAATTTGGCTACTTTATGTCCCTCATGTAGGTGGAGTCATACAATAGGTGTCCTTTTGCAACTGGCCTATTTTCCTTAGCATCATATCCTCAGGGTTTATCCATGTTATAGCATGTATCAGACTTTACTTCCTCTTTAAGACTGAATAATATTCCTTTTTATGTACATACCACATTTTGTTTATCCACTCATCTGTCAGTGGACACTGTAAGACTTTCTTAGTATTAAAAAATAATCTTGGCCCAGGAGCGGTGGCTCATGCCTGTAATCCCAGCACTTTGGGAGGATGAGGTGGGTGGATCATTTGAGGTTAGGAGTTTGAGACCAGCCTGGCCAACATGGTGAAACAGTGTCTCTACTACAAATGCAAAAATTAGCTGGGCATAGTGGTGCATGCCTGTAATCCCAGCTACTTGGGAGGCAGGAGAATCATTTGAAGCCGGGAGGTGGAGG
>CAUYLG010070765.1:0-18039 GCA_963573385.1 Cacajao melanocephalus
TTTTTTGTTTTTTTTTTTTTTTTTTTTTTTTTTTTTTTTTTTTTTTTTTTTTTTTTTTTTTTTTTAGTAAAGAAGCCAGGTTTACATCTGTATTGATGAAGGGCAAAACTGGCCTGGAACAGAATGCCAGATCAGAGTCAGGACTGGGGGACAGGGATGCTGCTGCAACCTGTGGGTTATTTTGTTTTTCTTTCTTTCTTCCTTTCTTTTTTCGGAGATAGTCTTGCTCTGTCACCCAGGCTGGAGTGCAGTGGCCTGATATTGGCTCACTGCAACATACACCACCCAAGTTCAAGCGATTCTCCTGCCTCAGCCTCCTGAGTAGCTGGGATTATGGGCATATGCCTCTATGCCCAGCTAATTTTTGTATTTTTTAGTAGAGACAA
The DNA here is from genome assembly GCA_963573385.1 of Cacajao melanocephalus. Classification (NCBI taxonomy): domain Eukaryota; kingdom Metazoa; phylum Chordata; class Mammalia; order Primates; family Pitheciidae; genus Cacajao; species Cacajao melanocephalus. The sequence continues at coordinate 387 of CAUYLG010070765.1, forward strand.
GGTTTTGCCATGTTAGCCAGGCTGGTCTTGAACACCTGACCTCAAGTGATCCACCTGTCTCAGCCTCCCAAAGTGCTAAGATTACAGGAATGAGCCACTGTACCTGGCTGGGTTATTTTCTGTTTCTCAGTTAACCTGAATAAATCCCCATTTTACAGGTAGAGAGTCAGGCCACCTCATAATTTAGAAGCTAAATTTTCAGAGAACAGAGACATTCAAATCCTCCTGATGTGTTCCTAGCACTCTCCTGGGATGAACAGCCCAGGTGGAAGATGAGCCAACTACTGCGGTGCAAAGGAGCCAAGGACCCAGCCTGGGGCTCCCCTGCCTGCTTTCTGTTCCTCTTTCATCAAGGCTGAGTTTCCCTGGGTGAGAGGAGCTGAGTGAGGCATCAGAACTGGCCCGCCTGCTTCATGCAAGGTTGGGTTTTGTAGCTTCTGACTGGGAAGACATCACACTTCTTTCAAGGAGCACGTGTGACAATGGCTGCTCCCTCTTACCTCCATGTGAAGTCACAGAAAGCTTTTCCTCTGCCTACCATGAGTTTGAAACCTCTCCATCCTGTCATTCAGGCTGACCTAGGAGGAACCCGCAAGATGGATTGCCAGATTCCCTGTGTAGGTCAGACCAAGCCAGCTACCCTCAGGCATGAGGGTGTGAGGGCAAGTAGATGGGCCCTGTCCAGGCTTGTGTCTCATTTCAGGTTCACTTTGTCACATAAACACACTGAAATCAAAGAGGCAGCAGTCAACCAAAGGACATGGAGGGCAATGACATCAAGCCACGTGAAGTCATATTTATAACTGCCTCTCCCTCTCCACCGCCCAGCAGCGCTGATTGAAACCTGACAAATGTCCCTCGGTATCTACCTGATGTGGTTATTTTGGTTCTTTGAGGCAAATAATTACATATTCTTCAAGCTACATTTTCTATTATTGAGTCCTGTTGTGTTCAGGACTGCATGTTTCAGTAACAAACTGCTGGGGTAAATGCAAGTGACTTGAAAAAAAATTCAATAATTCTTCTATTTATAATCTAAAATGAATCCAGTGGAGTGTTCCTAAATTCCACTTATCACAGGTACAACAGAAGGAACTAAGAACTTCAGCACAGAGAGCTTCAGGCAGCCAAAGAGATGGGGTGGGGAAAGGGAAGAATGGGGAGAGAAAGGGAGAGAGAGATGTACCCCCCATGCCCAGGCTGTGGCAAGCACACAGGAGGGAGGAAAAGAGCTAAACTTCACCTGCTGTGTAGAAGACTGCTCAGGACTTGACCCACTTTACTTCATTTCATCTTCTGAACTATTATGTGAGGGAAATTGTATTAGTCCATTTCCACACTGCTGATAAAGACATACCTGAGACTGGGTAATTTATAAGGAAAAAGAGGTTTAATAAACTCATAGTTCCACATGGCTGGGGAGGTCTCATGATCATGGCAAAAGGCAAGGAGGACAAGTTGTGTCTTACATAGATGGCAGCAGGCAGAGAGAGAACTTGTGCAAGGAAACTCCTCTTTATAAAACCATCAGATCTCGTGAGACTTAACTATCACGAGAACAGCATAGGAAAGATCCACCCCCATGATTCAATTACTTCCCACTGGGTCCCTCCCATGACACTTGGGAACTGGGGAAGCTACAGTTCAAAATGAGATTTGGGTGAGGACATAGCCAAACCATATTATTATTATTATTATCTCTGTTTTACAGATTAATCTTCCAAAGGCTAATAGCAAGAGTAACTGGATGTACATTTCAATATATGGTCAATATATACTCAAAACACGTTCTGGGACCACACTGCCACTGGAGTAACCCATCCTCCCCTCCCACATGCACTCTTGACCTGGGGCCTGAGGCTCCTGGCAATACCGTAGGGGATGGGAATGAAGAGTAAAGACCCAGGAGGTAGTGGCCCTCACTGGTTAAGGTCAAAGAACACTACATACAGAATGGGGAACTTTCTAGTCCCCACTCCACCACTACAGGGCCACACTATGACTTTCAGGGGCCCTAGGCTCTTCTATGCCTTTGTAATTCTCTTCCTCCATTCAAAAATATTGATGATTATATTTTACAACTGTGTTGGTATAGAGATGACTATAATCCAGGCTGAATTCATTACATATTCATTATGATTAGAATGATATCCTTTTCTTTCTTTTGATTTTAAAAGAAATGAAAATAAAAATGTTTTTGCGGACCTCTCAAAGTGTCACTGGTCTTAGTCACTGCGCCTACTGTACCTAACGGATAAGTTGATCCTGTATCACAAAGTAGCTGGGTGACCTTGAGCAAATCAGATGACCTTTCCCAGTTCCCATCTCCTTATCTGCAGAGTTGGCTTGCCTGTTCCACAGAGAGTGGTACTGATCATGGAAGGGAACTGCACTGCTCAGAATTCAGCCAAGCTTCTGGCCCGACCTGGGAGACAGCAAGTGGAAATGGGCCAGCTCTCTGGGGTGGGACGGAAGCCAGCAGGACACTTCTTGTTCCAGAAGGGGCTCAGCCTGGCCAAGCTGGTGTGCACAGACACATAACACAGCAAGTCACAGTTACCAGGAGCCAGTGGACTGCAGGGTCCCTACAGTTACACTGAGCACAGCTGTGGGTATCTGGTACAGTTCAGATACTTCCGGTCCAGAGAATCTCATAATATAGTTCTTGAACAAAACTTCAACACCCAGGCTCATTTCTCCCTGACTCATTTCAACTAGTACTTGTTTCTCTGGTTTCTAATCCTTTTCACCTTCCAGTTTGGCCACCTGCTTTTCCACCTCTCCCAACTCTCAACTCTCCTCCTTTAAGTCCTGTTTATGATTTGCACTTGACACTCTTGGCCAGGTGCTTTGTCAGGCCAGTGAACCCTGCCGCTGCCACTCCTGGAATCAAAGTCAAATGGTGCCCAAAGGCAGGAGCCAGGCCTCACTCCTGGCTTTTACTGAGACCTTGGAGAACCGGACCAGACAGTGAGGAATCCAGGGAAGGTGACACTCAAGGGTAGACAGCAGGCAGCCCAGGAACTCTGGCAGCAAGCAGCAGGGTTCTAGGTGGCAGAGCAGCCACCACCTAAATGCCCGTATGTTGGAGAATTGTTGAATGAGCAGAAGTGCAATGGAGTAGCCTGCAGCTGTACAAACTAAAGTGGGGCACTTCCCAGGACACAGTGCTAAGTGAAAAAAGCAAAGCACAAAAGAGTATCCACAATATGCTGTCTTCTGTGCAAGAAAGAAGGGACTGGAAACTATATGTGTATCTGCTAATTTGGCAAAAGAGAATCATGGGGAGGATAACCAGAAAAAAAAATGAGGTTGGCTACCTGCAAGGGTGAGTAGGAACAGAGGGGAAAGGGCGGGAGGATGGGAATGGGGTAAAGATTGGGAGTGGAGGTAGGGGCGGACACTTTTCTCAGTATTTTGTATAGTTCTGATTTTAATTTTACTAATTTATTTATTATTTTGGAGACAGGGTCTTACTCTGTTGTTCAGGCTGGAGTGCAGTGGCACGATCTCAGCTCACTGCAAACTCTGCCTCCCAGGGTTCAAGCAATTCTCATGCCCCAACCTCCTGAGTAGCTGGGATGACAGGAGAATGCCACCACAGCTGGCTAATTTTTATATTTTTAGTAGAGATGAGGTTTTGCCATGTTGGCCAGATTGGCCTCAAACTCCTGATCTCAAGTGCCTGGCCACTTGCCTTGGCCTCACAGGTGTGAGCCACCACACCTGGCCTAGTTCCGACTTCTAGAATGTTTTGCATACTCAAAAAAATAAGCAAAATCATCAAGGACTGGGGCAAGGTGGGGGGAATTCAAAATGGAATACAAACAGAAACAAATGACCCTAACTATATTCTAAATAAGTAAAATAACTACACTTGGAAGGGGGACCTGGGGTTGCAGAACACATTTCGAAGCACTGCAATGTACTCAAGTTAGTAGATTTGTTTTACCAATTCCAAAATTTCCCTAAGTGTATAAGGCTGACCAAATAAGTATAGTGCAGATAAAGAGAGAATGAGCTTTCTCACTGTTGGCAAAAATAAAGTGAGGAAGCTAGAATGAACAACATGGTTTTGGAGGGGGAATTAGGGAGATATCAGTGTGAACTTAGACTCAAAGTGCTCTTTCTCTCTCTCACCCCACATACAGACATACATACACAAATGTAGAAATGAATATGTGTGTAGATTGATAAATACATATACACATAAATATTTTTCTAGCTCTGATTGCTGAGGGGACCTAGAAACAATGACACCAAGGAAAGGGAAAACCAATTAGCATACCTAGTGCTTAGAACTTGATTTTTCTTTTTTTTTTTTGAGACAGAATCTTGCTCTGTTGTGGTGTGATCTTAGATCACCACAATGTTTGCCTCCTGAGTTCAAGCAATTCTCGTGCCTCAGCCTCCCTACGAGCTGAGATTACAGGTGTATGCCACAATGCCCGACTAATTTTTTTATTTTTAGTAGAACAGGGTTTCACTATGTTGGCCAGGCTGGTCTCAAACTCTTGGCCTCAAGTGATCTGCCTGCCTCAGCCTTCCAAAATGCTGGGATTACAGGCATGAGTCACTGTGCCCAGCCTAGAACCTGATTTCTTAAGACCATTTTCCAGTCATAAGAACCAGAGCTCTTTTGAGAAATGGCTAATTCCAGGGGTAGGGCATTGAACATACAAGATAAACCTGGAACATCTTGTGATGTCAGAAGATAAGGAAAGTTTAAAACAGGATGAGGGCCTGTCAAAAGAACAGAGGAGACAGCTTGAAGGGGCTCCCGCTGGCCAAATATGGGGCAATTTGACGACCACCACCACCACCACCAATGGATTATATCCAATAAAACAAAAGAATTCATGAATCTATATTGATATAAATGTGTAAATAGATGGAGACAAGGAAGAGCTCTTCTAATACATGTAGCAGAAATTACAGAATTAGAAAATCACCAATGGAAGCCACCACAGTAATAATTGTTTCTGGCTAGACTCATTCATAAATAAGTGTAGTGGGAGAAAGCAGGAGAAACAGGATTTTCAATAGTTTCTAAGTATTTGCCCACAAACTACTTATTAATTAGAAAGGGAAAAACATTAACTTTACAATTTAGAAATCTGGCCGACAGCACATTAATCACATGATCAAAGTCAGCATCACCCGTAATAAAAGTAATTGACAGGCTATGACTCCTGCCATGCACTGAGAAGAACAAAGCATCACTTCTTTGGTATTCTTGCCAAACATACATAACTTGCATCTAAGCCTAAAGAAACCTCAGACAAATCCAAATTGAGGGCTATGCTGTAGATAATTACTGGCCAGTGCTCTTTCAAAGTTTCAAGGTCAGGAAGGACAAAGAAAGACCAAGGAACTTTCCTATATTAACAAAGACTAAGAAGACAAGCCAAGCCAATGCAGCATTTGATCAGGGACCAAGGAAAGGATGTTAGTAGGACAACTGGCAAACCTTCAATGGTCTTCCATTAGAACTGTGACAATGTTAATTCTGTGATTTTGATAATTGCACTGTGGTTAGGTAAGAAAATGTCCATGTTTTTAGGAAAGTACTGACCTCTATACACTCAAGAATATAGAGGTCAATGCGTACTCTCAAACATCTCAGAAAAATAATCATGTGTGTGTGTGTGTGTGTACAGAGAACAAACGGTTGAGCAATTGTGGTAAAATGTTAATTTGGAAGAAATCTGAGTGAAGGGTATTTGGGATTCTTTGTGCTGTGTTTTTTTAAGCCTGAAATTATATCAAAATAAAGTTAAAAAATATAACACAGATGTTAGTTGCTCACATTACCAAAAAAATACATCTTTTTAAAGTATTACAATTCAAATGGATGAGATGTAACTTTTCAACTGACAACATCACATAAAATGGTTTTAAAGCTGAGGTGTAATATAGTTCCTCCCCAACACTTACCATTTTATATATTTTTAAGTTTGTTAATTAAAAAAACCATAAAACGTGTCTGTCAAAAAATCAAAGAAACAAACTCATTGCTGAAAGGGATGCAGTGAAACAATTTGTCCAACCTCTGATTTTAATAAGGAAGCAGCTCAAAGGAAAGTCCTTTGCCCAAGATCATAACAGAACTGAAAGATCACTGTCATCATCCTAATTTAACAGTGAAAGCAGCAGACCCATAGATGTTGACCCAAGCCTATGCAGAAGAAATGCATGCTAGAGCACAAGACTAGAACCCAGCTGATAACTGGATACCCTAAATGAGGATGGAAAACCATCTCAGCTGCTGAGATCTCTGCCCTTGGGCCTGTGGCATGACCTATGCTTTACTACAGTGATATAAAATTAGCCACTTAAGCCACTAAATCTTGGTTCTGAGCCTGTCCTACCCCTAAATCTCTTGGACTAGCTGCCAGTTAGGTCCATATGTCACATTTCTCTGCTAATTTATAGGTGTGCCCATATCCGTTAGCTATTGCTACATAACAAACTAGCCCCAGATTTAGTGGCTTAAGTGACTTATCATTTTTCACAATTCTGTGAATTGACTGGGCAGTTCTTCTGCCAGTCTTGCCTGGACTCACTCAGGCTGTCGCATATAGCCAATGGGATGGCGTGGGGCTGGGCCGAGTTGGGTGTCTGGACCATGTGGTCTTTAATCCCAGTCCTCTTCACAGTTTGACAATTTCGGGGTGTCAATGTTACAAGTGAATAAGAGCAGAAAGTGCAAAGCCTCTCAAGGCCAAGGCTTGTGTGTTATACTGTGCCACATCTGACACACTCCATTGGTCAAAACAAGTTACAAGGTTAGACCAGAATCAAAAGAATAGAGAAACAGACTTACACTTTGGATGGGAATCGTTGCCAAGAATTTGTGGCCATATTTAATCTAATTAGCTTTGTAGGTTGTCACTAGAGGTGCTAATGAAGTAGAAGTCATACATTAGATTCCCATGTCATTCAGAGAGCTCACTCCTGATGGTGGTTAGCAGCTGTCTCCCCAGGGCAGGCCTCTCACCTCCAAAAACCACCTAAACCATCTTCCCAGCGGTGAGTAGCTGGAGGTGAAGAATCCCATGAGTACCTCCAGACCAGCACCTCAGTGCTGCCACCTGAGACCAGGCTCCTTAGCCCCACCTCGCCTACCACAAATGGCAGCAGTTTGTTTGGGGTGTGTGTGGCTCTCCTTCTGCAGGTCCCTCTTCTTCACATGTGTTCTCCCACAAAACAGAGTAGAGCCCCTTTGGGCCCCTCAGTAGTTCATCCCTTGGAAAAGAGCTTTAAATATGTAGAGCTCCTACAATTGTAGGGTTGGGTGGGATTTAATTAAGAAAGGCAAGGATGAAGTCCGTTTTCCAGGCTCACAGGCAGGGCTGAAGAAGCACTTGAGGCAGGAAGAAGCAATTCCCAAGGATGGGACAGGTACCAGTGTAGAGGTGGGAGTTTGGTTCATTAGGAGAGAGAGTGAGGCAAGCAGAGTAGTGGAGGGCAGGAGGACACGAGGACACTGAAAGCAATATATCTAGAGGGACATTACACATAGAGCATTATCCCGAGACAAAGTACAGGCTGACTATACCCACTTTGTGTTACCAAAAATAAAATTGTTCTCTGTACTCTCTTTGCATCTCCCTTACCTCTGCCACCCTCCAAGAGTTCCTGGAAGGGGTTGTTATTCCCTCTTTATTGATGAGGAAATTGGACCTCAAAGAGGTTTCTGTGACTTGCCAAGGATCACAGAGCTCAGAAAGTGGAGTGATCAGAGCTTGAGCCCATTGTTTTCTTCTCTTTTCAGTATGGCTCAATTTTTCCACTTTAAGAGGTGAAACTTCAGTACAACCTCTTTGTGAAAGATTCCCTCCATCTTGAAAACAATCTCTGTCGCCTCCTACCTTCTCTGCTACAGGATGACTGATGTCTGTGTGGAGCTGCAGGACTTCTAAAAGAACCACATGCTTTCGGGGCCAGAGGAAGCCAGCCACCTGACTGTGTGTTCCCCTTCCCTCATCTCCGACTGCTAAGGGCCTTGGCCCTCAAAGGGCAGCAACAAGAACACCAGCTAACTTCCTTGAAAATTCAGTCTGCCCAGAAGGCCTACTAAGAGCTCTACACATCTTCATCTATTTGATCATCCCAAAGACACTGTTGAGAGATATAGTTACCAGCCCCATTTAGCAGGTTGGGAGACTCAGAGGTTGTCACCTACCAAAGGCCACAGACCTAGAATGTGTCAGAACTGGGACTAACCCACATCTGAATGATTCCAAAGCCCTTTCTCTTCGCAATAAGACCACAATGTCTCCCTGGCAGTTAGGAGTCCTCAAATCCATCGTCTGCAGACTGAGTAAGAAATATATACACATTCTATGTAGATTAACATATAGATTTATCTAAACATCAATAATACATTCCTTGGAGCTTTCTTATATTCTCAGTCAATTGTGTACTAAAATTGCATCAACTCAAAAATGCTGGCATTCTCTGTCCTCCAGTCTTTATCTCTGTGTCCTATGTGTACAGTACTGATTAGCTTGTCTGGTGCCATTATTCATCTCCTAATGGTTTTTGTGCTGCTTCTCCAACCAGGTAAACTCCCAGTAAGTGGAACTACAGAAAATAGGATTTCTTTTGAGTCCTGCCTGGTCCTACTCCAAGGTCTTACACTTGATACAGATTTAGCTAACTGGTTGATTGCAACAACCTCTGTAATATTCCTCCTCACAAAGGCCCACAGAATGATAAGTCTCAAGTCTCCTGCCCCATATCCCACTGGAGACACCCTAATGTGGCCTGCATGCTTCCAACAGCCCAGACTATAATGAAAATAGCTATCACGTATTGAGCGCATACTGTTTACTCAGCTGTATACTCAGAGCTGGGGATACTATTGCGAAGAAAACAAAGTGCAGAGCTCAGCTATTATATTAATGCAATGAAGAGGTGGCATTTCATTAACACAACCACCCAGAGGAGACCATCTTCTCCCTTTTACTGACGGAAAAGTTGTAGATGAGCAGAACTTGAACTAAGGTTCATCTTGATATGTTTTGATTTGTGGGTCACTCCCACTGGTAGGATTAACGGGTGATAAGATATATTTAGTGGGTCATAACTAATCTTAATGGATTGGTTTGGAATGGAATGATCAGAGTACATAGCATGTAATAAAAGTATTTGCTGAAACGTTTGTTTCATTTACAGATGCACACACATGTACAGAGTCGCAATATATTTCTTACTGTGAGTCATGTCAGAAAACATATGAAAGCCACTGGTTTGTTCAAATCCCAATCTGTTCTTCTATTTTCTATACCATCTCCTCAAAAAAATAAATTTCCCAAATTATTTCAAGATTCTTTGGAAACTTCCTTGAACATGTTTGGCCCTGATTCTGATTTAGAATATGCTGCCAGGCTCAGGCGGTGTGGCTATGCCCATCCTCCCTCCCACTGGAAAGCATCACTCAGCAGGCTTGCTGAAGAGCTCTTTCCCACGCTGGCAATCACAGGCAGCTCCCCCTCACCCAACTACTGTCTCAGTTGGTTTTACCAGCCTAAAGAGTTGCACAGTCGAGCTCCATGGCAACCACCAAGATCACTTAATTTTTGATAACGCTTAATAATAAGAGGTCAGCAAATGGCACAAGAAAAAGGACAGATAATATCACTTAATCTCTTTAGGGCCAGAACCATGGTGATATACTCACTATGTTGCCCTTAAGCATTTTAGTAGGGAGCCACTAAGACAAGAGACTGAAGATACAAGACCAGCATCTGCTTAGACCTTTTACTCATGGTGGAAGGTGAAGGGACAGCAGGTATGTCACATGGAAAGGGAGACAGCAAGTAGCAGGGGAAGTCCCCAGGCTCTTTAATGAGATCTTGCATGAAAATATTATCACAGGAAGGCACCAAGGCATTCATGAGGGTCTGACCCCATGATTCAAACACATCCCACGAGGACCTACCTCCAACACTGGGGATCACATTTCAACATGAGATTTGGAGAGGATAAAAATCCAAACTCCATCAAGTGTCCGAGGCTCTATGTGGCCCTTACATGTGAAGCTACACTCTTCATTTTGTATTTGTAATCCACCTGAGGAGCTCTAAGCATTCAGCAGCTCCTCCCATGGCTATAGGAGAAGATGGGACAGAGAGCCGCAGTGAGTGGTCCTGTGGAAACAGCACAACACTCCCAGTGAGCAGGCTGGTCTAGTCCCAGCTCTCTTTCAATACACATGGACTTGAGCAAGTCATTTAGTTTCTGTAAGCACCAGTTTCTTCTTCTCAAAATGGGAACAAAATTTTGTGTGACAAAAGTATATTTTCATACAAAATAAGTAGTTATTAAAGTTAGTAGATAAAAGACATTAATTCTAAAATAAGGAAAGAGGACAGATGATTTTGGACAGAAAAGAGTTGAAAAGTTCTTGGGAGGAGCCAGGGATGCCAGGAAAACAGATCCATGAAGTTGCCACCTGTCAATTTGCACTCACATCACCCAAAAGGCAGCAATAGGAATATCTGAGTCACTGGAAAGTTATTATAATAAAAATGATATTCATCAAATTTTACCTAACATCACTATAAGGTTCTCCTTCTTAACTATGTAACTTGAGAAGGTTTTTAATTATTTTAAGACTCCATTTCCTCACTTGTAAAATGGCAGGAATTTGGTGAAGATTTAATGAGAAAGGGTGCATGATAGCCCCCACTTGCTCCCCTTTCCAGCAAAGAATCTTGTCATATCTTTTTACTGTAACTCCTTGTTTTATTGGGGACTCTTACTTGCAAATGGCATAACCAAATCCACCCCCATCCCCTCAAAAAAAAGAATCAAATGGTACTGGAAAGACACAGGAGCAACTCACAGATGGCAAGACAGGGGCAGAATCAGACATCAGGGCATCACGTGGCGCCTGAACCAAGAGCTGGCAAGCTGTCTCAACTCAGAGCAGCTCTTACCATCTGTCTCTGGGGCCACGTGTCCTTATGTCTTCACTCTCTGTGACATCCGTTCTGCCTTTCTCCCCGCCAGATGGGCAGTGTCATGTCTGCTTTCCCCCATCACAGCAGCTCATAGCTCGCGTCTACTCCCCTCAGTCCCACCCTCTCTCAGAAACTGGCGGGAAGTTGCTCACTCTCAAGTCTTAACACACAAGAGGCGGCGGCTAATTGGCCAATGTGGTCAAGTGTTCACCCCAGGTCCAATCAACTGTCTTTCATTCTACCTTTTAGATAATTGGGCCCTCTCAGAAAAATGCACATGTGTAATTTTCACACCTACTTTTAAGGGGTTCGTAGATCCTCTAAAGCATAAACATAAGCCACGAACCCCAGATGAAGAATCCCTGGTCAAGAGAGTTTTATTATTATAATGCACCTCCTCTTTACCTCTCCCATATGTGACAGATGCAGGAAAGTGAGTCATGATTTGCACAAGGCAAACATTCAAATTGCAGAGGTACTTCTTACAACCCAATCAAAAAAGAGGGCTCCTTGGATACAAACACAGCAACAGCAATTATATATTGCCTCCAATTTCTAATTGACAATGGCAACCACGTGTCTTTACAAACCATTCCCATACACCCCTTTAGCACTGTGCCCACCTGCAGCGCCAGCCAATAACACTGCCATGTGATTATTTTGCTGTATCACTCGCTACTGCCTCTGCATTTATACACACTCACACTATCCTTTTAAGATGCGTAAGAATTCTAATTCCCCTCCCTTTCCTATTTTCTACCTAGATGCTGTGAGATAGGAAACCCAGATGAACAACTTCCTAGCAACTTCCTGTTTCATGTGACCCTCTCACCACACCACAAGTTGCATGCTTTGGTCAGGATTCTGAATAGCAAAATGCACAAACAAAACAAATATAAAAATCAGCTATAAAGTAGGCAGGATGTGGCGACTCACGCCTGTAATCCCAGCACTTTGGGAGGCCGAGGCGGACGGATCACAAGGTCAGGAGATTGAGACCATCCTGGCCAATATGGTGAAACCCCGTCTCTACTAAAAATACAAAACTTAGCTGGGCGTGATGGCGCCCGCCTGTAGTCCCAGCTACGCAAGAGGCTGAGGCAGGAGAATCTCTTGAATCCAGGAGGTGGAGGTTGCAGTGAGCCAAGGTCGGCCACTGCATTCCAGCCTAGCGACAGAGCGAGACTCTGTCCAAAAGAAAAAAAAAATCAGTTATAAAGTATCAGCTTATATAACTGAAAAGTTCAAAGTTAGGTATAACTGCATCCAGGGACTCAAAACAGTCATTCAGACCATACCCATATTCCTCTCTCAATTGGCTTCATCTTAGGACCTATCCAGAGTGACCCTCCACCTAGCTCTGGGTTTATAATCTCTTTTTAGTTAACATTTCCAGTAGAAGGAGAGCCTCTCTGTTCTCATAGTTCCAACGAAGCCTCAAAACTGAATCTCACTAGAGAAACTTGAATCATGTACACAGCCCTGAGCCAATCAATGCGGCAAGGGAGGTGGAAGAAGCTTATTGGCCAGGCTGAGGTCACGTGGTTGCCTAGTCCACCCCAACTACCTGATTACCAGGGGATCTGCCCCACAAAAGCCGTATGGAGTGAACAGTGTTTCTTTAAAGAAAAATCAAAGTTACTGTCAGAAGGAGTAATGAAAAATAGGCACAAAAAAAGCACAAAGGTCCATTACCTTATTTAATTGCCACTTTATTTCTCAGTTCTCTCTGGAATCTTGATTTTATAGCATCTCCTCACACCGCAGAGCAAAGACAGCTATATTAAAGTTCAGCACTTGGCTGGGTGTGGTGGCTCACACCTGTAATCCCAGCACTTTGGGAGGCCAAGGAGGGCAGATAATTTGAGGTCAGGAGTTTAAGACCAGCCTGGCCAACATGGTGAAACCCTGTCTCTACTAAAAATACAAAAATTAGCCAGGCATGGTGGCACACGCCTGCAGTTCTAGCTACCCAGGAGGCTGAGGCAGGAGAATTGCTTGAACCTGGGACGCAGAGGTTTCAGTGAGCCGACTGCGTCATTGCACTCCAGCCTGCCTGGGCGATACAGTGAGACGCCATCTCAAAAAATAAATAAAACAAAGTTCAGCACCTATCCCAAGTATCCTCCACTGCAATAGTAGCTTTCTCTGGAGTCAAGTAGGACATAACATGTGGTCTCCACAACTCTTGTGTACCCAGAGGGACGAATGAAGAAATGGGAGTATAACTTAGTGTTCTCCATAGCTCACACCCTGGATAAGAACCCAGATTGTTTTTTCTATCTTGGGCCATTACTACTGGTTTTATCGTCACTGCATGTGTGTGCCGAGGCTTTACAGCTGCTGACTCAGGAAGCAAGGCCATATGCTCCTAATTAAAGATAATTGGAATATAGATGTGACCTAGAATTTTTTTCAAAAATCCCACAGAAGGGATTCTGATCAAGCATTTCATGTTCCCAGCTTTTTCTCATTGTACAATAACCAATGTAAGTTGGGTTATATCACATTTCTTCTCTAAAAACTTAAGAGGGATGATTGAATTGCTTTCTAAGCCCTGTTTAATACTAACACTTGCCTTGCCTACTTCACAGTAGGCTCCAAAAGGCAAATGAGATCATGCATATGAATGTACTTTGAAAATTATAAAGTGCAATTAAAAAGCAAGCTATTTATTATTATTAAACAAGTAAACAGTCATGTATTAAATCATTCAATAATTATTTACTAAGTAGGTACCGTTTTTCAAGTATTATAGCATTCGCTAGGGCTGTAAAAATGAGTAAGATGGTCTCAGAGGTAGCATACTTTTAGCAGAAAGCAGACACATGAACAGTTACAGCACAGTGAGATGAGAGGTGGGTGCAGGTGTTGCAGCAGCTCCCAAGTCACCTTACGGATTCTCCAGAAGAGAGAGCATTTGAGAGGAGGTGGAGCAAGAGGTCCAAATAGAACCCTCCATCAATCATCCTGTCCACAGAAACACCAAATTTGATGACTGTCTACACAAAAATAGTACCTCCATAAGACCCCAAAATCAGGTGAGTGATCACAGTACCTGGTTTTAACTTCCCATCACTAAAAGATGCACTGAAGAGGGTAGGAAAGACAGTCTGGAATTGCTAGCACCACTCCTCCCCTACCCGCCAGGCAGTGGCCATGAGACATGGAGAGAGAATTTGTGCAGTTGGGGAAGGGAGAGCATGGCAGTTGGGGGACTTCGCATTGGAACTCAGTGCCGCCGACACTGGACAGAGCTCAGCTGATGCCTGTGGAGGAAGCATTTAGAATCTGCCTTAAGCCAGAGGGGAGTCACCCATCCCGGCAATCAGAATTTGAGTTTTGGCAAGCATCACTACCACAAGCTAAAGGGCTCTGAGGTTCTAAACAAACTTGAAAGGCAGTCTAGGTGACAAGGACTGCAACTCTTAGGAAAATCCTAGTACTGTACTGGGCTTGAAGCAGTAGACGTGGGGGCATGCAACCTAGTGAGACGCCAGCTGGAGTGGCTAAGGGAATGCTTGTACCAACTTCCCCTAACCCCAGGCAGTACAGCTTGCAGCTCTGAAGGAGGCTCCTCCTTTCACTCGAGGAGAGGAGAGGGAAGAGTAAAGAGGACTTTGTCTTGCAACTTAGATACCAACTCAGCCACAGTAGGACAGGGCAACAAGCAGAGTCATGAAGCCCCCATTCCAGGCCCTAGCTCCCGGACATCATTTCTTGACACAAGCTGGGCCAGAAGGGAATCTACTGCCTTGAAAGGAAGGACCCTATTCTGACAGAATTTATTACCTCTTGATTAAATACCACTTGGCCCTGAATAATCAGCAGTGGTACCCAAGTAGTACATGCCATGGGCCTTGGGTGAGACATGCTGGCTTCAGGTGTGACCCAGCATATTCACAGCTGTGGTGGTTATGAGGAGAAACTCCTTCTGCTTGAGAAAAGCAGAGGGAAGAATAAAGGGGACTTCATCGTGCAGCTTAGGTACCACCTTGGCCACAATGGGGAAGAGCACCGAGCAGGTTCTTGGGGTCCCTGATTCCAGCCCTTAGCCAATGGCATCTCTGGACCTAACATGGGCCAGACGGGAGTCCACTGCCATGAAGAATGAGTCCCAGGGCTGGCAGCATTTACCATAAGCTGACAAAGAGCCCTTGGGCCTTAAGTGAACATGGATGGTACCCTTGCAGTATTCCCCATGGGCCTGTGGTGGTGAAGGACATGGGGAGAGACCCCTCTAAGGAAAGGGCAGAGAAGAGTGGGAAGAATTTGTCTTGTGGGTTTGGTGCCAGCTCAGCTACAGTGGAATAGAGGACCAGGTAGATTCCTAAGTTTTCCAATGCCAGGCCCTGGCTCCAAGGTAGCATCTCTGGACCTGCCCAGGGCCTGGAGGAACTTTCAGCCCTTAAGAGAAGGACATAAACTTGGCTGGCTTCACCACCTGCTGACTAAAGAGCCCAAGGGCCTTCAGCAAACACAGGCAATAGCCAGACAGTAGTTATAGCAAGCCTTAGGCAAGACCCAGTGCTTTGCTGATGTCAAGTCATCCAGTGCAGTCTCAGTGATTGGTGGCCACAGGGATGCTTGTGTCATTCTTCTCTCCTAACTCCAGGAAGCTCAGCACAAAAAGAGAGAGAGATTCCATTTATTTGGGAAAATTTAAGAGAAGAAAACAATTCTCTGCCTGATAATCCAGATAATTCTTCCTGATCTTATCCAGGACCACCAAAGGCAGTGCCTCTGTGAGTCTGCAAGAACCACAGTGTAACTGAGCTTGGAGTTCCCCTTAATGCACATATGGCTTCACTGACCAAAAACTTAGATCACAACACCCAAAGTCCCTCTGAATACTTGAAGTCTTCCCAAGAAGGACAGGTACAAACAAGTCCCATTTATTATAGTCTGCAAAGTGCATACTAAATGCACTGACATTTTATTATAGTCTTTGCAGACTATAATAAATACCTAAGTCTTCAATGCCCAGACACCAACAAACATCCACAAGCATCAAGACCATCCAGGAAAACAAGACTTTACCAAACAAACTAAATGAGGTAGCAGGGACCCTTCCCAGAGAGGCAGAGATATGTGACTTTTCAGACAGAAAATTCAAAATCATTGTGTTGAAGAAACTCAAAGAAAATTAAGATAACACAGAGAGGGAATTCAGAATCGTATCAGATAAATTTAACAAAGAAATTGATGTACAAAAGAATCAAGCAGAAATTCTAGAGTTGAGTGAAATAGGCCTCTAAGAATGAGTGTCATCCTGCCAGCTGGAGCAAGGCAAGAAAAGGGCACCTGACCAAAGACACAATGGGAGCAAAGAGAGACAGAGTGGAAAAGCCCATCCAGACAGATTAGACTCAGACCTGCTGGAGGTTTGATGGCTTATCTATCTCTACTTATACACATCAGTCTCAATTTCCTGGTCTTTAGGGGGTTTTGTTGTCATCTTAAATAATACTGTGGCTAAATATTCTCTGTCATCCAATATTTGCTGTCATCCATGTTTCATTCTTTATCTTTTTCCTTCTTTTGCTTTTAAAAACTTGCCTTCCTCTTTCCTCAGGTAGTATCTATGACATTTTGTCTAGTTGGCCTTAGGGAAAGACCCAGCATTTCTAACTGGCTACAGAACAGAAAAGTCCTTTCTCCAAAAACTATTGTCTTTGCATTTGGGACTTTATTATTAACAACCAAAGGCAACTAGAAATTTCCTGAGTGTGCTTTCTTAATAAAAGAAATTAATTTCATGCAGATACTTTCCTCCAAGTAAAAACAATATTCCACACAAGGTGTATTGGTTATTTTCCCCTAAATAGATGGAAATTCACAATGTTCATCATGACGGCTCAGCCTAAGTTCGTTGACCATGGTTTCTAAGTTGCACAATCTCAGCCATCATCAGGGCTCCATGTTTCATTCTAACTATGTTGTTCTAGAGGAAATTCTCTGTCCTTCTCAATGCAGATGTGAATTATCCGCCTCCGTCTGTTCAATCCACAAAACTGGCCGGCCTAGCCCTTGCTCCACTATGAGAGTCCAGAATAAAAATTTGTTTGGATTCCCATTGTCTTTTATGGCCAATGTGTCAATTCCAGGTTAAAAAAAAAAAGTCAGAGGAAGATCCAAGATGGCCAAATAGGAATAGCTCTGGATTGCAGTTCCCAGCAAAAACGCAGAGGGTGAGTGATCACCGCATTTCCAAACAAATTTTTATTGCCCACACACCAGGAGATTCCCAGGCGGAAAAGCACCACAAGTCTCCAGCACGGTTGTTTCAGCTAGAACAGTGGGTCTCCACACAAAAACTCACACAAATCTGGGCACCATTTCAACTGGCACCTGGAATGTCTGGAAGACAGAATCATCCGTTCAGCTGAAAAAAAGGGGGCTGAAACAGGGAGCCAGGTGATCTGGCTCAGCTGGTCCCACCCCTACAAAGACCAGCAATCTAAAACACTCTGGACAGAGTTTCACAGCAATCACAGCTGGACCTGGGACGGTCCAGCTCTGTGGGGGGAAGGGCATCCAACATTACCGAGGCAGACCGCCACTACCGAGGCAGACCGCCACTACCGAGGCAGACCGCCACTACCGAGGCAGACCGCCACTACCGAGGCAGACCGCCACTACCGAGGCAGACCGCCACTACCGAGGCAGACCGCCACTAC
>CAUYLG010070766.1:0-41207 GCA_963573385.1 Cacajao melanocephalus
AAACATAGATTAGGTCTTTTCACATAGTCCCATATTTCTTGGAGACTTTGTTCATTCCTTTTTACCCTTTTTTCTCTAATCTTGCCTTCTCGTTTTATTTCATTGAGTTGATCTTCGACCTCTGATATCCTTTCTTCTGCTTGTTCAATTCATCTGTTGAAACTTGTGCATGCTTCACGAAGTTCTCGTTTTGTGTTTTTCAGCTCCGTCAATTCACTTATATTCCTCTCTAAGTTGTCTATTCTTGTTAGCATTTCATCAAATCTTTTTTCAAGGTTCTTAGTTTCTTTGCATTGGGTTAGAACATGTTCTTTTAGCTCACAGAAGTTTCTTATTATCCACCTTCTGAAGCCTGATTCTGTCAGCTCATCACACTCATTCTCTGTCGGGCCTTGTTCCCTTGCTAATGAGGAGCTGCGATACCCTGTAGGAGGAGAGATGTTCTGATTTCGGGTGTTCTCAGCCTTTTTGCACTGGTTTCTTCCCATCTTTGTGGATTTATCCACCTGTCATCTTTGTAATTGCTGACTTTCAGATTGGGTCTCTGAGTGGAGGTCTGGCTTGTTGGTGATGAAGTTTTTCTGTTTCTTAGTTTTCCTTCAGCTGATGCCCCTTCCCCACAGAGCTGGGCCTTCCTGGCTTCAACTATGCTTGCTGTGAAACTCTCAGTCCTCAGCACTTCCAATTGCTGTTTTTTTTTGTGGGGATGGGACCAGCCGAGCCCAACTAAAAGGGCACCTGGTCCCATATACTCCGCACCGAGAAGCGCCACGCCAGGGTGCTGGCCAAACAGCCGCGCCGGCCAAAAGAGTCATGCTGGCTACCCATGGGGCTCCTCCGCCGGGAATCTCCCAGTCTGTGGGCAACAAAAATTCGTCTGAAATTGTGGCATCCACTCGCTCCCTGTGCTTTCACTGGGAGCTACAATCCTGAGCTGCTGCTAATTGGCCATCTTGGATCTCTCTCCAGTTCTGTGAAGACTGAGAGAAGTGAGGAAGCTGCAGAAGAAAAGTCTGAAGCTAGCAGAAGTTGGTGCATGACGTTGAAGGAAAGAAGCCTTCTCTATAACGTAAAAGTACAAGATACTGCAGCAAATCCTGATGTAGAAGCTGCAGCAAGTTATTCCGAAAATCTAGCTTACAGAATTGATACAGATGTCTACACTAAACAACAGATTTTCAATGCAGACAAAATAGTCTTACATTGGAAGATGATCCAATCTTAGAATATCATAGCTAGAAAGGATAAGTCAATGCCTAGCTTTAGAGCTTCAAAGGGCAGGCTGATTTTCTTATTAGGGGCTGGTGGCTTTAAGTTGAAACCAATCCTCATTTACCATTCTGAAAATTCTAGGTTCCTTAAGAATTATCTTAAATCCACTTGGCTTGTGCTGTATAAATGGAAGAAGAAAGCCTGGATGACAGAACATCTGTTTGTAGTATGGTTAAGTGAATATTTAAAACCCACTGTTGAGACCTACTGCTCAGAAAAAAAAGATTGCTTTCAAAATATTACTGTTTATTGATAATACATCTTATCACCCAAGAGCTCTGATAAAGATGTATAAGATTAATGTTATTTTCCTGTCTGCATAATTCAGCATCCATTCTGAAGCCCATGGATTCAAGAGTAATTTTGACTTTTAAGTATTATTATTTAAAAAATAAAATTTTAAGGCTATACCTGCTGTAGATAGTAATTCCTCTGATGGATCTGAGAAAAGTAAATCGAAAGGCTTCTGAAAAAGATTCACCATTCTAGATTCCAGTAAGAACATTTGTGATTCATGGAAGGAGGTCAAAATATCAACATTAAAAGGAGTTTGGAAGAAGTTGATTCCAGCTTCATGGATGACTTTGAGAGATTCAAGACTTTGGAGGAGGGAGTAACTGCAGCTGTGGTGGAAATAGCATGAGAATGACAGGTGGAGCCTGAAGATGAGACTGAATTGTTCTACTCTCCTAATAAGACTTGAATGGATGAGGAGTTATTATGAGTGAGCAAAGAAAATGGTTTCTTGAGATGGAATATGCTCCTGGTGAAGACGCTATGAACATTGGTGAAATAACAACAAAGGATTTAGAATATTACTTAAATGTAATATTCTAAACTGAGAAAGCAGTGTCAGAGTTTGAGGGGATCAACCCCAGTCTTAAAAGAAGTTCTACTTTAAGTAAAATGCTATCAAACTGCATCACATGCTACAGAGAATTTATATGTATATATATGTATGTATGTATGTATATATATATTTTATTGCACTTTAGGTTCTGGGGTACATGTGCAGAACACGCAGGATTGTTGCATAGCTACATACATGGCAATGTGGTTTGCTGACTCCATCCCCCTGTCACCTATATCTGGCATTTTTCTCCATGTTTTCCTTCCCCAACCTCCCTACCCCCACTGTCCCTCCCCTATTCCTCCCCCACAGACCCCAGTGTGTGATGCTCCCCTCCCTGTGTCCATGAGTTCTCATTGTTCAACACCCACCTATGAGTGAGAACATTTGGTGTTTGATTTTCTGTTCTTGTGTCAGTTTGCTGAGAATGGTGGTTACCAGATTCATCCATGTCCCTACAAAGGACATGAACTCATCGTTTTCTATGGCTGCATAGTATTCCATGGTGTATATGTGCCACATTTTCCTTGTCCAGCCTATCATCAATGGGTATTTGTGTTGGTTCCAGGTCTTTGCTGTTGTAAACAGTGCCACAATGAACATACATGTGCATGTGTCTTTATAATAGAACAATTTATAATCCTTTGTGTATATACCCAGTAATGGAATTGCTGGGTCAAATGGAATTTCTATTTCTATGTCCTTAAGGAATGGCCACACTGTCTTCCACAATGGTTGAACTAAGTTACACTCCCACCAACAGTGTAAAAGTGTTCCTGTTTCTGCACATCTCCTCCAGCATCTGTTGTCTCCCAATTTTTTAATGATCGCCATTCTAACTGGCATGAGATGGTATCTGGGTTTTGATTTGCATTTCTTTAATGACCAGTGATGGTGAGCATATTTTCATGTGTTTGTTGGCCTCATATATGTCTTCTTTTGAAAAGTGTCTGTTCATATCCTTCGCCCACTTTTGAATGGGTTTGTTTGTTTTTTTCTTGTAAATCTGTTTTAGTTCTTTGTAGGTTCTTGATATTAGCTTTTTGTCAGATGGGTAGATTGCAAGAATTTTTTCCCATTCTGTTGGTTGCCAGTTCACTCTAATGATTGTTTCTTTTGCTGCACAGAAGCTCTGGAGTTTAATTAGGTCCGATTTGTCTATTTTGGCTTTTGTTGCCATTGCTTTTGGTGATTTAGTCATGAAGTCCTTGCCTGTGCCTATGTATTGAATGGTTTTGCCTAGGTTTTCTTCTAGGGTTTTTATGGTGTTAGGTCTTATGCTTAAGTCTTTAATCCATCTGGAGTTATTTTCAGTGTAAGGTGTCAGGGAGGAGTCCATTTTCTGCTTTCTGCACATGGCTAGCCAGTTTTCCCAACACCATTTGTTAAAGAGGGAATCATTTCCCCATTGCTTGTTTTCGTCAGGTTTGTCAAAAATCAGATGGTTGTACATGTGTGACATTGCCTCTGTGGCCTCTGTTCTGTTCCATTGGTCTATATCTCTGTTTTGATACAGTACCATGCTGTTTTGATTACTGTAGCCTTGTAGTATAGTTTGAAGTCAGGTATCGTGATGCCTCCAGCTTTGTTCTTTTTGCTTAGGATTGTCTTGACTATGCAGGCTTTCTTTGGGTTCCATATGAAGTTTAAAGTGTTTTTATTTCCAGTTCTGTGAAGAGGGTCATAGGTAGCCTGATGGGGATAGCATTGAATCCATAAATTACTTTGGGCAGTATGGCCATTTTCACAATATTGATTCTTCCCAACCATGAGCATGGAATGTTTTTGCCATATGTTTGTGTCCTCTCTTATTTCCTTGAGCAGTGGTTTGTATTTCTCCTTGAAGAGGTCCTTTACATCCTTTGTTAGTTGTATTCCTAGCTATTTTATTCTCTTTGTAGCAATTGTGAATGGCAGTTCCTTTTTGATTTGGCTCTCTTAAAGTCTTTTATTGGTGTATAGGAATGCTTGTGATTTCTGCACATTGATTTTGTATCCTGAGACTTTGCTGAAGTTGCTTATCATCTTAAGGAGATTTTGGGTTGAGACAATGGGGTCTTCTAAATACACAATCATGTCATCTGCAAACAGAGACAATTTGACTTCCTCCTTTCCTAATTGAATACCCTTTATTTCTTTTTCTTGCCTAAATGCTCTGGCTAGAACTTCCGTTACTATATTGAATAGGATTGGTGAGAGAGGGCATCCTTGTCTAGTGCCAGATTTCAAAGAGAATGCTTCCAGTTTTTGTCCATTCAGTATGATATTGGCTGTGGGTTTGTCATAAATAGCTTTATTAGTTTGAGATATGTTCTGTTGATACCTAGTTTCTTGAGAGTTTTTTTTTTAATAAAAGAAAGAGTCAATGAATGTGGCAAACTTCATTGTTCTCTTATTTTAAGAAATTGCCACAGCCATCCCCACCTCCAGCAACCACTATCCTGATCCGTCATTTAGCCATACCATTGACAAGACCACTTGGCCTGCAAAAAGACTTATGACTTGCTGAAGACTCAGATGAGTGTTAGCATTTTTTAAAAGTATTTTTAATTAAGGAACATACATTGCTTTTTAGATGTAATGCTATTGCATACTTAGTAAAGGATGTATAATATAAGCATCATTTTTATATGCACTGAGAAAAAAAACTTTGTGCGACTTGCGTTATTGTGATATTTGCTTTACTACAGGGCTTTGGAACCAAACCCAAAATATCTCCAAGGTTTGATTTTATAAACGTTTTCTCATCCCAGTTTACCCTCTTTTCCGGTTGACTGTGGAAAGACAGCCTAATCAGTTGTTCTTAATTAAAAAGTTCAGTATGCTACAGAAAATTTCAATGTAGTTGAAGAGTAAAAAATTTGCCAAGTTTTTTTTTTTTGTCTTGAAATAATCAGTATGCACTTTACCTGGGGAGTACTTTCAGAGTAGGGAAGAGGAAAGAGGTTCTTAGCTTTATTAGATAAGTATCGTATGCATGCATTAGTGTCTTCTCTTACATGGTTTTTCCGGATTAGTTTCAGGGACTATCAATCCTGATGTGTGTCCTTTTTCTAGAGGAGAATTTATTTAATATAAGACCAGCAGGTAACACTTTTCTGAAAAAAATTGATGCTTATATAATGTGAAACAACTGATAACAATAATTCAGTGATTGGTATGTAATCATTGCTTTCCAGATTTTGAGAGTGGCCAGCCAAAACACCGCCCACAGTGGATATATGATGATGTGGGCATGATCCTTAATGTTACTACAATTCTAGTCACACTTGCCCCTAATCCCAAAAGTGACAGCCCAGTTAGTCAGTTCTTATTATCCTGGCAATCCTGAAATCTATACTCAGCTTGCCAAATATTCTGATTTTAGAAAAGGAAAGACAGGAATTATTACCTTCTCTTATACTCATCTTTTCTTTCTTTGTGTAAAATTACTTTTCTTAGTCATCTATCCCCCGCCCCCCACCCCGCCTTATACAACACGATTGTCCTTGTTTTTGGCTTTTTTCTCTACCTAAGGGTCATTTCTTGTCTCATTTGGGTATTTTTTTCATGCCAATGGCAAATTTTCTCTCATGCTTTAGCATAGTCAGTTCTGGGCTTGTTTCAATTTGCAGTTGTATCCAATATCCAATTACATTTAATTTATTAATTAATTTATGGAGGTAAAGGATGTTATAAGGGTGTGAGCAGAGGATATTTTATACTCCCTGGTTGGAGTTCCTGGGTTTCATAAGTTTTTACTTTAAGTTTCCTGTAATTCTCCTATGTTATCTTCTTCTGTTTTGGAGCTCAGGCTCCTGGCCCAGGGACTTGAAACCTAAATACTCCTACTCTGGGAAATATGCCCCTGCCATTCCAAGTTGACATGGGGAATGCATTTTCTCACAGGAGCATTGTAACATGGCATTTATTGTTCACAAAACTCTCAGGACAGAATGTTGTTCCAGCTATCTAGTTGTGTCTCAGAAAAATGCAAATTGAGTTTTAATAAACTTGCAGCCTGAACTCTTGGAACATAGTCCATGTGGAAGCTGGAGGATACCTTTATATTTAGAAACATCGAAATCTTTATTGGTTTCTCTCCAAGCTCTCCTGAAAATCATGAAAATTCTGGCAACCCCAGCAAGAGTCAGCAGGAAGCCTAAAGGCATATGCTGTTGCACTTTTGAACTCTGAAATAGCATCTATTTTCTCAGTTCTGTTTGTTGACTCTTCTTTGATCTCATCTTATTAGAAAGATAATACCCTAACATTTTAGCATATTTAAAATAAACTGCTTCAACAATCCTCCAGGGAGCTCAGCTTAACTTTAGCCTTTTCCCACTCTCTAAACCTCTTATTGCAGTGTGTACTCACCTTCATGGAAATTGTCTGTTAAGTGATTCTCCCTAACAGGGAGTTTACTTTTCTGAACACACTCTAGGCAGGGATATTTATATTTCATTTGGTCATTTGAATGTGAGCCCTATTTCTAATTTTATGATTGTCTTTGAAAGCTTACTAATAAAACTAAAAGACTCAAAGAAGCGGAAACTGTGTCTACAGTCACAGTGGTGGTAAGAGCTGCCTAGTAGGGTTATTTGTCTAGAGCTTTACGTTCAGAAAGAATCTCAAAGTTAGACTTCCTATAATCTTAAAATAAGAAAATAACATGCAGCTACATACATAAAGTACTAAAAGATGATCATTGTACACTTCAAACTTCTTGTTCCTCAACCACATCAACATAACACACTACAAATTAATAGAGATATCAATTAGTTTATTGATATGTATTTTAATTAGTTTATTAGTTTATTAATATGCATTTTAAAATTTCAATTCTATACATATCTTGCAAATAGAAAAACAGTAGCATTATAATCTTTGCTTAAAATATCTAATTTTTAAAGGTAAATATTGAAAATCTAGTCATAGTTGTAGATAGTGTTAGTAGTGTTTCCGGAATTCATCTCCTGCCTTCCCACTCCCAAATATTACCCAGATTTTCTTTTGGTTCTATTCATCTCTAACTTGTTCACTCTACCTTCAATACAGAATGATTCTGGTTTCCCTGACAGTCAGCATGTTTCATTCTTGTAGCCACAGTCACCGGTTCAGTGATAGACGTGACTTCTGTGGTCTAACTTGGTTGAGTTCCAGGACTCTTTCTTTGAAAGCTGTTATATTTCTTCTTTCAAAAGATTTGAATGAAGAAATATGGACTTTATATTATGAGAAGAATGAACCTTATGATGGTAGAGAGAATGAATTGAGTCCCTTCATTTTACTGTAAAAGTTGATCATACTAATTAGGTCATTCTTGTCATACCCAGTTAAATCAGGGTCAAGGAGCCAGGGGAAGAAAACACTTGAGGTATATAAGATTGCCCTTGAAATATAATTCTCTGCAAGTCCAGCTGCTAAATTTGCAGAGTTCAGCAAATATTACTCAGATTTTCTTTTTGCTCTATTCATCTCTCATCTACTCACTCTACCTTCAATACAGAAGGTTCTGGTTTTCTTGACAGTCAATATGTTTCATTTTTGTAGTCACAATAAACCTGAGACCAAATACACAACTGTAACCTGAGACCAGTTTTATCGACAGCTCCTGCTGAGATAGCTTGCTGCACCTCTAGGACTAATTTTGCCCACTGGTATCATCCACCAGTTGGAGTTTGCCAGCTCTCCGAAGCTTGACTAATGCCAATGAATTTTTTCTCAAGACTGCATGTACCATTCCTCTTTTTTATAAAACCCCCAACCTTCTCTTTGTTCTTAGGACATACTGAAGACCATCTAATCTATGTATATGCCCTCAATTGCAATTCTTGCTTCCCAAATAAAACGTTAACTTTAGAGATTTATTTCTACATTTTAATTTTGACTTTGAAATACATGGTGTCAGAAGTGGGCTCCAAAGCTGATTTATCTCGAGGAGAATCACTGGCCCTTGGTATTATGGTTGAGGTACCTATGATGGAGATCTTTGAGTGCCCCTTTTCCCCCTGATGAATCTCTCTTGGACAGAGCTCCTGAATTTGGTTTGAGTTACATTTTGTTTGGGATTTGGTTGAGAGAGGTCTTTCTCCTTCCTGTTTGAAGAGAAGTCTTCCTCTTTCTTGTCTGGGATATCTTTTGTTGAGGAGGGTTATTTCCTTCTGTTGACCTCAGCTGTGAGGTTTTGACCTCCAGGTTTGGATGAGGGGATTTTCCCTTCATTTGGAGAAGGCTTACTGCCCTTTCTGGTATGTACTTTATCTTCCCTTGATGCTTGCATTTTAATCTGGCTTTTGGACACTGGAGCTTGTATTTCATTGGCTTTTGTATATTTGGCATTAAACTGGATTACAATGGGTTCTTAAAATTCAAAGGCATGCTGAAACAACTCCCATTGGGCACTCAATAGAAGCTGGATATACACTTAAGCATTATGGTCCATCTTCATATGTTTTCTTGTCTTCATGTGCCAAATAAACTAAAGATGACCTGGAATTACAATGAAGTTCTTCTGACTTCTCTAAACTGGTTTGTCTCAGGAATAAACTAGAAAGTGAATGCTCTATAGCTAAGCAATCTGAATGAAATGTATACCTTAATTGGTACATTGAGGCATCTAAATGCAATTGGGAGTCCAAACTTTTCTTGCTCCAAAATATTAATTAACAAAGACAAATAAAAAATTAAAATAAGAAAATAAGGTTTTAAAAGTCCAAAATCTTTCTGTCTCTCAGGTGCCATCTACTGTCTCACCTCTCAATCTTTCACTTTCCAAACTCCACTAGAGTCACCTTTAATTCTATGTTTGCTAATGGTCTCTCCTAAGAACTTTCTCAACTAGTAAAACAAGCCTGCCTAAAATAGGAGACCATATCAACTACTGATCTTGTTAATTTGGCAGATGAATAGCCTCAAACATTATATAATACCAATAAAAAGAAGGCCACCAAAATTTTAAATGTCCAACTACACAGATGAATGCTGCCAGAAAAAACAGTTGGAGGCTGGGTGCAGTGACTCATGTTTGTAATCCCAGCGATTTGGGAGGCCAAGAGAGTTGGATCACTTGAGCCCAAGAAGTCAAAACCAGCCTGGGCAAAATGGCAAAATCCCATCTCGACCAAAAATATACAAAAATCAACTGCACGTGGTGGTGCATGCCTGTCGCCCAACTATCCATGAGGCTGAGGTGGGAAAAACACCCGAGACTGGGCGGTTGAGGCTGCAGTGAGCCATGGTGGCCCCACTACACTCCAGCCTGGGTAACAGATTGATGCCCTGTCTCAAAAACAAAACAAACAAAACCCCATAATTGAGACCTTAAATGGTACAAGTTGAATCCACAAGGGCTATTTTCTGGTAATTGTCGCTGTTGTAAATAGTCAAACCATTGGAATAAGAACTGTCCTAAGCTTAAATGAATTAGACATCCTTCTTCAAATGAACTTGCAGTATCTCCCCCACAATAAAGGGGATGTGAGGTCTCACAGTGTTTTGTTTTCTTCAGTCCTCCCTCTTAATCACTGTGAGGAGATTACTCTTCAAATTGGCAATAAGATTCTAAGTGTTCTCAGAGACACAGGAGCAACCCTATCAGTTCAACCCCATCAGCCTCAATCAGCCCCTACCTCAGAGTGATAAAACATTCAAAGGGCAGGAGTCTCTAATAAGCCATTGGTAGCCTTTCTGTCCCAGTCTATTACTTTCTGCTTGGGATTTTTACAGGATAGCCATCTTTTCTTACTGGTGGAGTCTGCTCCAGCTCATTTACTCGGGTAAGACTTTTTTAAAGAGAAAAACCATGCTGGCATCTCCTGCTCCCAAAAGAGGGAAGTAATTCTAGAATTTGATCATCTCAGTAGTTCACTGGGCTGCCAAAAAAAAGGAAAACCTAAAAAAATATGTTTTTAAAGTGACCCAACATGGCTACAGTTTGGACATACAGGTAATAAAAACTAGGCCTATAAACTAAAGTTGATCTCTCACTCACAAGGGTGGGGTCTGTCAAATATTTAACTGACATGTACTGATTATAACCTTTCCCATCAGATAAAGCACAAAGACAGGATAAAAGCAGTCATCTCTCTCCAGACCTTAAGACAGCTATGTACTAGTTACATTTTACTCTGTGTATGTTAACTGCATATTTGCTTTGTCTTATATATAAGGTCACTGGAAACTTGTAAGAATGTCACCTTTGCTTCAGTCCCCCCATTCTTTCATTTTCTAGATAATAAAATGTACAAATTTTGAGCTCATGTAGCCCACTCTGGGACACATTCTTGGTTTGTGTTAATCCTGCATTTCTGGATTGCAATCCTCAAACTTGGCTCAAAATAAAATGACTTTAAGTATATGGTGCCTCTTATTTTAGCCTCCAGTAGACAGGACTCTACCAATGATGTTTCAGTTATTTGTTATGCTGTCTCATGTGCCAAAGACATCTCTGTTGCCTTCCAAAATTCCTTAGTAGAACAGATACCTGTCCCTTTATGGGCTATATCATCAATGGATGTCAAAAGGATTTATAGTATACTCCTGATAAAAATCTAAATTAACCCCCTTGCCTAATATCAACAGTGTTCCTTTAGTCAATTTGCCTGATAATGCATAAAACTCATAACTGAAAAATACAAGACTCAAGATTTAACAATTCCTTGTACTAGTAGTCTCTATAATACTCCTACTCTCTCGGTGAGAAAACCTAACAACCAAGGTTGAAGATGTGTTCAGGATAAATAATATTGTCATACCCCGTCATCTTATAGTTCCAAATTTGCACACTTTACTCACATGAATACCAACTGATAGTACATTTTTCACTGTAATTAACATCTGTAGTTCTTTCTTTAGCTTCCTGTTAACTCCATCAATACATATTTGCCTTCACCTGGGTAAAACTATAATATACCTGGGTGGTTATGCCTTAGGAATATACTGAAAGTCCTTTTTACTTCTCTCAAATTCTGAACGCTGATTTAGGAGGTGCGGTTTTTTCCTAAAACTTGTCTTTATTACATTATGTAGATGAGTTATAACTTTGTTCTTCCTCCTAGGCAAGACTGCAAGGAAGACAGTGTACATTTATTAATGTGCATACACCAAAAGTCACATGGTTTCTAAAGAAAAACTACGACTAGTCAAGACCCAAGTGAAATATCTGGGTCATCTGATTTCAGAAGCAGAGCTGCATTTGGATCCTGAACAACTGCAAGATAGTCTACAATTCTGTAAACCCAAACAAAATGACACCTTTGAGGGCTCTTTGGATTCATGGGATGATACCGCCATTAACTGGATACCAAACATCTCTTTGACTGCCTGATCCCTGCATGTCCTACTTGAAACCTCTAAACCTGATTCCATTATATAAAAAATATCTGGAGATACTGCCTTTTCAACATTAAATAAAGGGCTTTTAAATAGCCCTGCCCTAGACACCCTAATTATCAGCTTCTTTTTTTCCTTTTTGTTTATGAATAGAAGGAAATGCCTTGGACATCCTAACCCAGAAACTCAGATTTCGGCGCCACCCCGTTGGAGACTACAGCCAGCAGCTAGAGGTGGTAGCTTGAGAATTACCCTCTAGTTTGCAAGCAGTCCCAGCTACCACCCTATTAATTAAATCCCACTGAAGAAATTATCATGGAATCTCCCTCAAGCATTTTTGTTCCCCACAGTGAAGAATCTCTTCAAAATGCGCATCACATCCAGCATTTCTCTATCATTCACCTTCCCTCTTGTGAACACCTTTTACAAGCTGCTCCTCACATGACTCTTCTTCAATGTAATAATCTCAACCCTGCTACCCTTTTGCTCCCTTCTCTTGGTGAGAACTCCCCAGCCTACCCCATAACTACTGGACACTTTTGGACTCCTCAGAAAGATTTAGAACAAAATGCACTAGGTTATGCTGAACTATTATGGTTTACAGAAGAATGATATTTAAAAGATGACAGTGGTAAATAATGTGCAGGTTATGCAGTTACTACTTTCTTTGAAGTCATTGAATATGCTCCCTTACCTATGGCTACTCCACCTAACAGGTGCTCTTGCTCAGCTTTGCTTCCTTGCTAAAAGAAAATCTGCTAATACATATACAGACAGCAGATAGGCTTTGCGATTGCCCATGATTATGGAATGCTCTGGAAACAAAGGGGTTTCTGCACTTCTACTAGGGATCAAATGAAAAAGGGATTCTACGTACAGGACTTCCTGAATACCATCCAGCTACTAGCTGCCTGAGCTAGTATCAGAACTCCAGACATTCCAGGTTAGACCCTATGGAAGGTGGAAGAAACCATGCTGCTAATAATGCTGCAAAAAACGATGGTATTAAAGGTTCATTTACTCGAATCTCTGTTGTGGCCCCACTAAAAGAACCCTCAAAAGATGACTGAAAAATAATTACCAAAGATGCATGAAATGTGCACCAACAGCTGAAAAGGAAACATCCTGGCTGCTGGTTTAATGATTAAAAAAAAAAAGAACTATGTTTTGAACCTGGAAACAAATTAGTTTTCCCAAATCTAGTAAAATATTCATTGTTAACCAAAGAATCCAATTTGTCTCATTGGGCAATTAACAAACTGATTTCTTTTAAAAAAACAATATTGGTGGGGTGACATTTAAAAAGCTGCAAACCATGCCTATGTGACTTGCACCACCTGGCCTAAGTTTAATCTAGGAAAACCCGTATGTACTAATCCCATTAGTTGACCTAATGGGCCTTTCAAAGTTTGGCAAATGAATTTCACCCAACTACCCCTTCCCATGGGTATATGTTTATATGCACTCGTAATGGGTTGCATGTTCTCCCATTGGGTAGAGGCTTTTTCCTGTAGATAAGTCAGGGTTTCAGCTATGGCCAAACTTCCTCTGTAACAAATTATTCCAGTTTTGGGAAGCTGGCAAAATCTGATAGGTGGGTGATGGACGCGGGCAAAACTAGTTCTACAGTTGCAGCAGCTTATCTTGGGGAACTCCTCTTGAACTACAAAATGATTGAGAGTCCCATTCTCCTGGCCGTGTAATAAAGCAAGTACGTTCATAGCATTTCCGTTGTGCCTACAATCCCCAATTTTCTGGTCTAGTAGGATGAACAAATGGAACTGTACAAACCCAGTTGGAAAGATTTATGGAAACCGTATACCTTCCTTGGCCTAAAGTTCTTTCATTGGTGTTATTAAATCTAAAGGCCCCTTCTTTTGGGCGGGGGAGCTCTTAAACTTCCACCTTTTGAAACTGTCACAGGCCATCTTATGCGCTTGGTTCCTCCTGCTTGTGACCCTCAATGAAAGAAGACACACTTCAATATTGTAAAGGCATTATTGAAGTAATAAATGACAATCACACTTTGGTAGAACATCTTTCCACAGCACATTCCTAGGAAACAAAGCCCTAAAACACCGTGATCTGCAGCCTGGCACCTTGGTCTACTGGAAAAGACACCTACATAAGAATTCTCTCCATCCTCACCGGAAGGCCCATAGCCAGCCCTTCTCACCAAGCCCTGCGCTGCCAAACTAAAGGGCATTGACTCCTGGATCCACATCTCCCATATTAAAAGATTTCTACTTCTCACTGAACCAGCACCCAAACAGGGGATTTAAAACTAATTTCCCTTCATCGATGAGATAAAGCAGATAATATCTGTAGTGGACTGCGGACTACCTAGCTGGCTTCCGCAATTCTCACCAGATACTTCTGGACTTTTTGATCTATTTCATCGGTTACTTTCAAAATTAAGTCATGGCTTAGAACTGTTATCCTTTTTAAAAATGTTTTGGTCTCTTCTTACATGCCTGCATTTTCCTGGAAAGATAACGTCCTAGTGCACATTTTCTAGTCTAATGCCAAAGATGGAAATATAGCTGTTGGATTTGTCACTCAAAACTCTGATCTGTTCATGATGCAAGTGAACTTTTAGTTTACCACATAACAGATCTCACTCATGTTACTAACGTAACTGTTCAAATTGTGCATCTGGTCCTTTTTATAAAGTCAAACTTTCAGACCCACATGTTCAGATTCCCTGTTTCACCCTAAAAGTGCTGACAGTCTGTAAAAAAATACTTTGACAATAGATTAAAAATTATAAAAATTGATCTTAAAAACTTGTAAAAATATTGATGACCCAAATTCTTTAATTGTTGATGGCTTCCAACAATGTAATAACTTGATAGTAAGACTTTGAAAAAATATTGCTGACACTTCCCTAGGAAAAACTATTGGTACGTAAGGTACTCTGCATAGGATTACCTGTTGTGCCCCAAGAGGATACATTTTTATTTATGGAGGATTTGATAATCAATCATATGCATAGGCAACATCACACCTCATAAACGGAAAGAAAAAGGCCAACGTGGTTTAGGATATTTCTGGATTCAACTTGTTAACAAACTTTGAAAATTGTTAACACCTATTATCTTATGCTTTAATATTAACAAAGATACCCTCTTGGAAGGCATAAATCCAGTCAGATGGGTCCCAGTTGCCTCAGCTTTTCTGCCTTGGATCAGTCACTTTGAAACAATGACTGGAAACTTATCCTTAACAACTGGAGCTGATTTTAGAGCTAAGGTCATTGTGACCCAACAAATTTCCCTAGATTTTCTTGCTAAAGTTTACTTTAGTAAGATTACTTACTAGCTAAGCTAGTGTTTGTGCAATAGCTAACTTAATTAAGTAGAAACACAATTACACAAGATAAAAAAATAAGCTAGCTGGCTTTGGCAATTCTCACCAGATACTTCTGGACTTTTTGATCTATTTCATTGGTTACTTTCAAAATTAAGTCATGGCTTAGAACTGTTATTCAAACTGGATTTACTGTACGGTTGCTGATTATTTTTTGTATCACGATTTTTAAAGCTTCGTTCTTATTGCCTGTCTAATCTTTGTAAAGCCAACTCTTCCAAGAGGATAATGTGAGCTCAATACCTGAAGATGATTGCTGATGCCTATGGGACTGATAAGATAGAGCTTGACACCAAACTCCAAAAAGAGCGTTCCTGAGGAAGTAGTTCCTTCTGGCTGCTTTGTTACTCAAATGTGGCCTGTGTCTCTGACATAGATCCCTGTCCTTTTTCACTGACGTGGGACAGGGACAATTGGGACAGGTCCATCTTTGCGTGGAGGGACAATTCAGCTTAATTGCAAAATAGTCGATTAGTGATATCTGCAGAGAAAGATCTTGATCAAAAGGGAGAAAGGGCCAGACACAGTGGTTCATACCTATAATCCCAGAATTTTAGGAGGCCAAGGCAGGAAGATCTCTTGAGGCTGGGAGTTTGAGACCAGCCTGGGAATATAGTAAGACTCTGTCTCTACAAAAAAATAAAAATAAAAAATTAGTCTGGCGTGGTGGCATGTACCTGTAGTCCTAGGTATTCAGGAGGCTAAGTAAGGCAGGAGGATCACTTGAGCCCAGCAGGTCAAGGCTGCAGTGAGCCATGATTGCGTCACTGTTCTTCAGCGTGGGTGAAAGAGCTAGACACTGTCTAAAAAAAAAGGAAGATAAATGTGAAAGTTTGACCCCAATCAGAGGGACCATGAGAAAAAGCACTCAGGTACATAACATTGCTCTAGAAATATAGTTCTCCACAAGTGCTATGCAAGTCTGGCTGCTAAAACTGCCTGTTGTAACGTGAAACTAGTTTGATCTATAGCTGCTGCGATAACTTGCTGCAACCCCCTAGAACTAGATTTGTTGACTGCCATCGTCCACCCATCAGATCTTGCCAGCTCCCGAAAACTTCAATAACACAAATGAACTTTCTCTCAGCACCACACATGACATTCTTCTTTTGTATAAAATCCTTAATCTTCTATTTGTACTTCAGACATACTGTAGACCTCCTGCTCTGCCTGTATGCCCAAATTGCAACTATTTCTTCTCAAATAAAATATTAAATTTAGAAAGTCATCTCTACATTTTTATTTTGACTCCAACAATATCATTATAGATCTGCCAATTCTGACATCTGCTGTAGCTGAGGAATTTTCATGTTTATGATAAACAGTTCTCCCCTTTTTCAAAATGAGGTTTGAATTAAATTTTCTATTATTTATCACTTAAACAACCTTAATGTGTTTCTATTATCCTGATATGGAATTTCTTACATTTTTAATATCCAGAGATCTTCAAAATTTCGAAGGGCAGAGGTCTCTCTTAGCCTTTGATGCCCTGATTCAATCTAATGACTGCCAGCTCAATTCAGTTCAGGTTTTCTGGTGAGTCAGAGATCTGAGCTCAGTAGAGTTGTCACCAGTTCTCAGGAACGATTTAATGGGTTTAAGAGGTTGTGATATCGAGGATCCAATATCTTGGGTTGGACCAGTCCTCTGGTTTACATTCTTAATTTCATCACAAAAACCAGGGTGAAACTCAGAAAGATCTAGGGAAAGACCATTCTAGGGAAAAGTGTTGGGTCCCAGTGGCTCTAGCTGTAGAGTCAACTGCAGATCCAGTCATTAAGGATAGGATTCTAATTACTGTTTCTGAGCAATTGACTGAATAATATATGACCCAAACATAAAAATATGCTAGGTAAAATCTATTGTACATTTTGCTTCTTTTGAGAAGTTCATCCTAAGTACAAGTCAACTTCAAATCAAGGGTTCACGCATGGCCAACTGTGGCCTCTAGGGCACTTGGCTGTGTCTGAAGGAAGCTGTTTTTTGGTTGTCACAGCTAGGGGGAGATGCTACTGGCATTTAGTACATAGAGGTGCGAGATGCTACTAAATAACCTATTAGGTTGGTGCAAAAGTTGTTGGTGCAATTACTGTTGTATCAACATAATACAATACACAGGACAACCCAGAACAATACGTTTTCTAGTCCTACAGGTTAGTAATACCAAGCTTAAATTAGGTAGTAAAGCGCTAGTGGCCTAGCTGCAGCCATGTGTTACTCTCTGTCTCAGTTCTTTTTCTCTTTCTTTTTCTCTCATGTGTGCCGGGTAAGCTGTGTATTTGCTATTATTCCAGTGCTTCCTGGTTAAAGTTTTGATGTTTCTTTGTTATTGGGAGAAACAGATAAGTTTGAAAATGGGCGTAATAATTTTTCTTTGGTGCAGTTAGGCAATGTAAAGGGACTATTACCTAAGCAAGTGGGGTAGGTTTTACTTAGTTGCTTCTCCACTCCTTTTCAAGTAAGTTTCTAAGTACTGTAATTACTGTTTACAAGGTGCTGCTCCGTTTATTTTTAAGATTCAACACTGCGTAAGATCTTTCCTGCTTTACAGGAGCTCACAATCTAATACTGGAAATGGGAAAAACATTCAAACTACTTTAGTACAAGGGAGTATATAATAAGTTACTGTTGGGGCCCAGAAAAATAATACTCCCAAATATGCTGCTTTGTACTTCAGACTGAGAGCATCTGGAGAGCAGCACTTGTAGGAGGGGCTTTCTCTGAAGTTGCTCTATCTACCTTGAAAGCTGGATCCTCCAGAAGTTCAACTGTTGCAAATCCCTTTCCCAGATAGCTCCTCAACCAGGGGGGAGGATGACACATATCACAGGAAGGAAAAGCAGAGTTGACGCCACACCCGCAGCCCAGACACACTCTGTCCCATGCTGTGGTTGGGTCTTTGAGCCAATTCATCCCCTCTAAAAATTACTTATTTTTCCTCTACAATTGCCTACATTTCACACTTCCCTTTCCCCTGTGAAGAAGGCATATAAGCTTCTAAGTCTCACTGGGTTATTGGGTCCTCTCTCTTCTGAGAAGCTCCCATGCATGTAATGTATTTATATGCCTTTTGTCCTGTTAATCTGTCTACTATCCGTGTATTTCTCAAATACTGAACCTCCAAAATAGGTTTTCTTGCCCTAATGTCACCGACTCCTGGGGTAAATGCTGCTGGACAAATATGGCCACTCTAAAGGGCCACTCCCAGCTTGCCATATTTCTCTGGTGAGATCTCTAGGACCACAAACTTTTTTAGTGCTTTTAGAAGCTTGCAGGCAACTGCCTGTGGTGAGGCTGCCAGCTTTAATCATTCACCTTCCCCTGCGCAAAGACACCGAGGAGAAAAATGCAGCTCAGCAAGGCTGAGAGGGCATGAAATTGCGTTAAGCAACATTCATGACAATGACTGGATTTGCTATTTTAAAGTAAGTGACTAAATTTTTTCTTTTTTTTGAAATTGTAATTTTCCTGTGCTGTTAAGTGTAAAGGTGACCGCTCTGTGGTGGGCTCTCAGCAGTTTGTACTCGACAGCTAATCAGGTTGATTCATTTGGTGAGGTGGGCAGTAAGCTCAGTTATAAAGCAGAATTGAGTTCTTACCTCACTGAGATATAACACCGCACATTTTTTTTCTTTCTGCATTTTGAAGGAAAGAAATAGTCATGCAGACTTTTCAGGAGGATGTTGTGAAGACACAACGAGGTTTTATATGTGTAGCAGGAAACATAATCATCTGTGGAACAAAACCGGCTCCCTTACTGAGTTTGCTAGCAGCCTTTAAATAAATGATTTAGGCAGCTATCACTAATGGGAGCTGGAGGTTTTGGTAGGGACCATCCTGGGCTTATTTTAGCTCAGTCTTAGGGCTTGTGAATTGTAAAATGCGCGTTTACCTGCTGCTAATTGTATCAGAGCTGACCAGAGGCAAGTTAGCCATGGCTCAGTATTACCAGTTTTCCCCACAGGATGGCATCCATCAGTTAAAAACAAAATTTATAGTATTAGCAGAACTCATAAAAACAGAGATGGATTAAATTTTCTCTTACGCTTTACAATGTTTAGGGTTTGATACACACTCTAACTTGATCACAGTGAACGAGAGCGGTGTGGGTGCTTGCCAGGCGCTGGCACAGACGCAGAGGTGGAATTTGTGGTATGTGCAAAGGGAGAAATGGACTCATGCTAAGAATGGAGTTGCTACCAATAAAGCTTAGCATCTAAGATCCCCCGATCACCACAGGGCCATTTACGGAATTAATTTTCTTCCTCCATCAGAAGATTAGTAACTCTCAAGAGATCAAATCAGAACAAGCAGAATCTCATGCCAAATTAAGGAAAAGCACAAGATGATTTTGGGTTTTGGTTTGATGAAAACAGCATTCTAATATTTCTAATATTTTATAGCTTGAGAATAATAACAAATATAGCATTTTACCTACATGAACATAGAAATCACATAGGCCAATCCTGAATGCTGCAAAAAAAAGTTCCAAAGAGAATGAGTAACTTTTCCAAGCCAGGACCAGAACAAAAGCAGCAATTGCTCCATTATTCCTATTTAGAGAGGACTTGGCTAGTGCGAAGGTGAATGAAGACGCTTGGTTTGTGTGTCCAGCAAAAATATTTTCAAAACTACCTTAATGTTGCAGATCAATATAAACGGCAACGTTTTCTAAAGATAATTTATTCCTCTGAAAGATAGAGAAATGCTAATTGTTTATATTAAAGGATGTTATTATTAAAAATGCTTTGGGCAGCTTAACAGGGTGGTAGAAATTGGGTGGAG
Organism: Cacajao melanocephalus; assembly: GCA_963573385.1. Lineage (NCBI taxonomy): Eukaryota > Metazoa > Chordata > Mammalia > Primates > Pitheciidae > Cacajao > Cacajao melanocephalus. The sequence goes on from CAUYLG010070766.1 coordinate 19,589, forward strand.
GATCTAATACTCCCTTAGGTTGCCCTGGGAATCGCCACAAGGTCTTAACCTTCTGACCCTTCCTGAGATCCCGCTCCACTGTGGGATGTTTCCCTGCACTGCATTATGTCCCATATGGGAAGAACTGCTGTATTCTCTGGAGATTATCTCCGTTTGTCCACCTTTTGAGACTCTTCCTGTGAGCCGAGTGTCCTTTTGTCCACCACATCTCACAGGCCTTTTAATGGCTGAGCTTGTCAAGCACAATTCCCCATTACATTGGAAAGGACACTTAAGTGCTCTTGGGGACTTAGTCCCTCACTAGGGAAAGTAAAATCACAGTTCGTTATTTTTCCCACCACCAACTGCCAATTCGTTTCAGTTACAGTGTCTGGGAGTTTCATTATTGCATGTGGGCAAATGTGCTTTACTCTGTGTTCTACTTAGAGGTATCTACTATAAAGCTTCTAGAAGGCGAGGATGCTGTCTTCTCCAGCTCACGTAGGTCTTGCAAACGTAAGCAATTTATTTTTTAAAGTGCAAAACAAACAAACCGAAAGAAACTCCTAATTATAACATCTTGGCATCTGAAAAATCCTTAGGCACTAGTCCCAGTTGCAGATACAGCAGACTGCATCTGGCTTATGTAAGGAAGACACTTCTAGAGGACTTGCTTAAAAAGGTGATAACTATAACCCATTCATGGGAATGCAATTTACCCTGGGCCTGAGAATCTGCATTTTATCCTGTCCCTACCTTGGTCATTTTGAAAGGTGTAGGTCAACTGAATCTGAAACCAATCCAGGAACCCTCTGTGCATCTGCAGCCACGTTGACTGTGACATTTAAATGTGCCTGCCCTACTTCTCGCTTGGAAACTGCAATAATTTTTCTACACATGCATGTCTGTCCTATTTGTGCATTTCAGTACTCGCCAAAGGAATCTGTGAACATGGTGTGTTTTAAATCACTCTGGAGTCCAGTGTTGAAGAATGTTAAAACATATTATTATGTATTGCAAAAGCACAGAAACCCCAAATCTTTCCAGCAGCCAATAATTGCCTATTTTTAAAAGAGCATTTCTACCCATGTTTTGAAAGTGGCATATGTCACACCCAGGTAGACCCTGGACCTCTCTTAGGTGTAGTTATCGACAAAGAGTAAAATCTCCTCAGGCCATGGGGCAATGCCTTCATCTTCCAGAATCTGGAAGTTCTTTGATGATATTCTGTTTGACAAAGAAGCAGGGCGGGGGGAAAAAGTCTCCCGCTCCTCCTCTAACTTGACAAGCGATTGCAGAGGCCACTGAAAACACTCGTGTCTCTTTCAGGTTGAGAGCATTTGTTAGCATCTGTGAGGGCTGCTTTCTCGCTGGTGGGTGTCAAGTCACGCAGGACTGCTCAGCCATCGCTTTCCCTCGAAAGCAGCGCTGACGAGCTAGCCAGTGGCTCAATTAAAACTGAAGAAAGCATTTCACCGTGGGGGACACCAGCTTACTTTACCGACTGTGGTGTTATTAGTGAGACTGACAGGGGCAGCCGGGAGGGGTTGCAGTGGCTGAGAGGAAATGGAGACAGAGTTCATGTTTCCTCAAGAGGCAAGAAATTACTCTTTTTCTCACGGTTGCCGGCAAGTTGCTGATCTTGAAAATGAGAAACCTCATCACAGCCTATTTTCCAGACGTTTTTAATATTTAAAATTATTTTGAGAGAAATTCACCAAATGAAACATGTCATAATATTTAAAGTCAGGCAAGTTTCACAAGGTACCTCCAGCCTATGCATTTTAATTGTTCATTCAGGGTTTTCTGCTCAAAATCGCCAGGTCCTTCAACTTCTGCAACCATTGCCTTTGGTTATTTCTTGGTGTTCTCAGGAAGTACGCTACACATGCTCACTAACAGACTTCATCACAGCTGAATGCCACGGTGCCCCACTTTTAGCAGAGCCTTTACCTCCATCATGGGACCTCAGTATCAGCCTCATGTTCTGTCACTGCTTCCAGGCATTGGGATCGACTTACTCATTGGTCTGTCCTATCCAAAGTCGGGAGAATGTCCTTTTCTCCTTTCACTGTACCACACTTCGGTGCTGGGGACACCATCAGCAGTTTGGCCACTGTTTCACAAAGCCCCTTTTGAAAACAGATGTCTCATCATTTCCCTTGGGAAAGAGGCTCCTGCTTCTTCCAAGACCCCTCTTGGCCTCGCCCAGTGTGGTTGGGTCACGGCAGTTGAGACTTGTCAGACAAAACATGAAATTCCAGGCCATGAAAACCCAAATGAAAGGAGAGCCAGAGTCTTCTAGTACAGGCAGAACTCATTATTATGAGTTGTCAGTGTTACAAAGACACTGTTGATAGCTGTCTTTGTAACACTTGAGGTTTCAGGATAGCAGAAGAGAAGAACGGTCAATCTTGTCCTCTCAACCTGGGTCTATTGGCCATTGCCTTGTAGTTTTTGGCCTCCTGACAATTCAGACTTGAGGGAAGAGGCCAGTGATGGCAAAGATATATTTCCTTAGCTCACAGGAAATCGATCCAAGACTGCTTGAAGAATGTAGACAATCGGTAGCTTCCATGACATTAGCTTTTGCTACATAACAAGCCAGCCTGAAATTACTGTCTTAAACAAAAAGTATTTTTTTCTTGCAAAAAACTTACGGTTTTTTTGCAGGTCAACAACTTGGGTTGCCTTAGCAGAAAGGTTCTTCTAGCCTTAACTGGGTGCCCTCATGTGTATGTGATCAGCTGCTGGGTTAGCTTGGGACTCACTTACCTGGAATAATCTCTGCTGCCATGGCTCATTTTTGCTCTGTGTACTCCTTCATTCTCCAGTGAGCTTACCAGTGATTTTTTTTCCCCCATGGGGTCTGGTTAGGATTCCAAGAGAAATTGAGGAAGTATGCAAGGCTTCTTGAGGCCTAGGCTTGGAATTGACACATCATTACTTCTGCTGCATGCTATTGGCCAAAGCAGATCTATAGGCAGGTACAAATACAATAGAAGGAGAAACTGGTTCCATTCTTTTTCTTTTTCTTTTTTTTTGAGGTAGAGCCTTGCTCTGTTGCCTAGGCTAGAGTGCAGTGGCGTGATCTCAGCTCACCGCAACCTCCGTCTCCTGTGTTCAAGTGATTCTCCTGCCTCAGACTCTTGAGTGGCTGAGATTACAGGCATGTGCCACCATGCCTGGCTCATTGTTTTGAATTTTTAGTACAGACGGGGTTTTACCATTTGGCCAGGCTGGTCTCAAACTGCTGACCTCAAATGATCCACCCACCTCTGGACTCCCAAAGTGCTCGGATTACAGGTGTGAGCCACCATGACTGGCTGGTCCCATTTGTGATAGGAGAAGGTGCAAATTCAATCACAAGGCATGTGGATTTAGAGTGGAGTGAAGGACTGTGTCATTTTTGCAATTTACTACAAGATATATCTAAATACAGATGCATGTAATATTTCTGTGGATTTTTTTTTTTACAACAAGCAACTCTCAAATTTTGCTGTTGTTTATTTTATAAGTGTAGATCTGGTGCACTTCTTATCTCCAAAATTCCAGAGGATAATTTTGCCTAGACCTCATATTGCAATTGACTGTGTAATGGAGATTGGAGTTTACAGAGATAGGTTCAAAAATAAGTAAGACTAAAAACAGTGACGAAAGAGAGGGATATGAAGAAAAGTATTACATATAAAAGTAAAAGTTATGGAATTTTCATGTCTTATCTGGGCAAAACAAGGAGGGGAGGAGAGTGCTCTCTTAATTTTGAGAAGGACTGGCTCTGGAGAGCCTTTTGAATCATGCAGATATGAAGCCACTGAGATGTTTAATATTAGAATTATGTAAGAAAATGTGGTGTTATACGTATTGATTTTCATGAACAGTTCCTGGCTCATAACTCTCATAACTCTTGTTACAGTCTTTTGTTGTAAAGTTAAGTGTGGTCGGTTTCAGGAGAAGGCCTCAGGAAGCAGAATTTCTCTGACCTTCTCCTGTCCTCCTCTTACGTGCTTCAAGGTGGGAGTCAATTTTCCCTACGTTCCTGATTGAAGGTTTTAAGATCCTCCCTAGAGGGTGTCCTGCCCTATACCCTAGCAGAAGGAATGCTGATGTCATGAAGTTTCCATAAGAACCAGAGAGGACTGGGTTCAGGAAGCTTCCAGACAGCTGATCACATGGAGGTTCCTGGAAACTGGTATTCCCAGGGAGCGTATGGAAGTTCTGCCCCGCCTCCCTCCATACCTTGCCCCATACATCTCTTCATCTGTAGTCTTTGCAATACCCTTTATAATAAACCGATAGGCATAAGTGTTTCACTGAGTTCTGTGAGCCACTCCAGCAAATGAAACCCCAAAGATGGGGTTATGAGGACCTCAACTTGAAACTGATTAGTCAGAAATTCCAGAGGCGTGGACTTGCGACTGGTGTGTGTGTAGGGAGGCAGTCATGGGGACTGATTCCTCAACCCGTGGTTTCTGGCCTATTTGTATTTTAAGTAGAGATGGGATTTCACCATGTTGGCCAGGCTGGTCTCAAACTGCTGACATCAAATGAACCGCCTGCCTTGGCCTCCCAGAGTGACTGTGTAGACAGTGATGGATCTAAATTGTAGGCCACCCAGCTGGTGTCCATTGCTTAGTGTGTGGGGAAAACCTCCCACACATTTGCTCACAGAAGTCTTCTGTGTTGATGATTTTAGCTGTGGTAGCGTGAACACATATTTATAAATGGTTTGAGAGCTTTCTGAAACAGAAAAAATAAAGTTTTCTTTCTTATGGGCAGAAGGTATTATTGTAGAAATTTTAAAAACTCATCCTAATTGTCCATATATGGAACAAGGGACCTAGAACATGGGGGAGAAGAGAAAAAAATCTTTTTTATTATTTTAAGTGTGTGTTTATGAATTCTTTTAAATAGTCATTCGTTCATAGGTATTTATAGTCCCTCTCCTGTATGCCAGGCATTGTGTTTGGTTCTGAAGTTATAATAAGGTTCAAGCCCCCGGATATGCTCCATGCCTTCTTAGACCCTTTAGTTTTACCTCTGTGTGTGCTTGGGGGGAGGAAAATTAGAAAACGGGCCATAGCAAGTTAAGTGTTTCAGAGAGAATCTCACGAGATTCTCATGGGACAGAAGCCAGGGCAGGCTGTCACTCTAAAAGACAAATGGTGGCCATCAGAAATAAACCATGAAGTGTATCAAGACTTACTGGGATTCCACAACATCATAAACAACAAAATTGAATAGACACAGATTGGATAATGACTTGGACTATTATAATTTGTACATTAAAAGAAAAGTGATGCAGAAAACTGGTAGTTATTTATTTATTTACCTGTTTCTTTCCTCCTTACTGCCCCTCCTACTCCCAACTAGGAGACTTGAGGCAACGTCTTTCAATCTTTCAGTTCTTTTGCTACACTATTCTAATGGCTAGCATATTGCATGGACAAAGTCTGTGTTAAAAATTGTTTTCTCTAGGAACCAACAAATAAAAGAATTTAAAATCACCTAGACTAAAGCTTTTGTTTAGCTACTGGATGTCTTTAGATATCAAGGGTTTTGGGAATTCAGAGAAGAACACATGGTGAATTTGATCATTTGAAAAATGGGGCAAGAATTTGAATATCACAGTGAGAGGGATGGACATGTAGTGGGGTTTTTGAATAAGCAGAGAAACTTTGTAGGCCATACACTTTTCCTGGAAAAAATCTCTGTCTAACAACAATAGCTAGTGTATATTGAACATTTACAGTGCAGAAGTCACTATCCTAAGTATTTTACCTGAATTAACTCATTTAATCCTCCCAGCATCACAGCCTGGGTTTTGTTCTATTATTCCCATTTCATAGATGAGGAGACTGAGGTATGGGAAGTAATACAGCTTGTTGAATAGAACACAGCATGCACCACAGCTGAGATCAGTGTGAAGAGGCTACACTCTCAACCACCACGTGATGTTGTCTCCTTACACAATCCAGTGTGAACCCTGGTGGACAAAGTTTCTCATATTGTAGCATTGAGCACAAGAAGTCGCAAATACTTCCTGAAGAAGGAAGAGTCCAAGGAGGTAGATCCTCTCTACCCTGGAATTCTCTTTCATAATTATTCTAGTTCTGTGGCCTGAATGTTTGTGTCCCTCTAAAATCCATATGTTGAAATTCTAACCTCCATGGCGATGGTATTAAGAGGTGCGACATTTGAGAGGCTATTAGGTTCTGAGGTCAGAGCCTTCATGAATGGGTTTAGTGCTCTTGTAAAAGAGACCCCAGAGAGCTGCCTTTTCCTTCCCTCCATGTGAGAACCCAATGAGAAGATGCTGTCTATGGGCAAGCAAGCCCTCACCAGACCCACCAGATGCCAGCTCTGCTGGTTAATTGATCTTGGACTCCCCAGGCTCCGGAATTGTGAGAAATAAATTTCTTCTGTTTATAAGTTGCCCAGTTCATGGTACCTTGTTATAGCAGCCCAAACTGACCAAGACATAGAGAAAAACAGACTTGATTTTTCAAAGATTGACTAGGAGGAACCAAACCATAAATTAACACTACATGTAAAAGACTAGAATTTATAGAATTCTTGATGGAATCCAGATATTGATTTAAGAGAGGAAAAGAAGTAAGAAGGGATGATTAGCGGTCTCTGGTTTGAAATAAGTAATTAGTTTATTACTCCTGTTGGGTTACTCCAGGGAGAGGTCACTGTGTCTTTGCAGCAGATGGACCCAAATGGCTCCCATGTATATGCTGGGGGATATGCATTTGGGCTTTTATGTGCATTTTTAGAGTGACAGAGGCTGTATTTATTTCTATTTTTAGTTATTTATTTTTTCCTAGGAGGTAGATGGTATACATTATGTTTTTTCGCTGGACTTTATAGATTTGGGCTGACATATAAGTTCAGATGTTATCTTAAAAACATAAGCCCTAAGATCATGAATCATGATATAGTATTACCAGGTAGCAATAATTTGGTCAACTGTTTACAGCTGATTTCTCAGCAGGTGGCCTCTTTGTCTCTCAAGAAAATGACAAAGCTTTGGATGAGGTTTCAGTTCAGGGGCTTGGAGATACCTTGGGAGTCTAACACCAAGTGACAGGAATGTTTTAAGCTAAGACTCAAGTAAGAGATTCCCCTGAGGTAGATTCTGAGGCTTTGTTTAACAAAGCAAACTATGAGTCCAAATTATTCATTACCATATTCATAAGTAATCTATTTAGTAAGATGGTATGAAGATAATAATAAAAACAAATATTGAATAAAGCTCTTTCCATGTCAACCTTTCCAGCACAAACAGTATGTCAGCTCATTGTTAGTCTGGAATAAATGGTTTAAAATTAATGAGTATATCTCCTTATTGCTAGGTGAGATGCTAAGCAATTGGAAATATGTAGCCAGACTTCCCATGAAAGCTGTCTTACAGGAAAATGCTGGATAAAGAAAAAGAGTCTATATGCATTTTTAATGGATTTGAATATTCAAAATTTATTGTATGTAGTTCTCTTACTTAAATGTAACAATAATTTATATTTAAATGAAAGGGATTATCAACAATATTTGCCATTATTTTTCTAATAGTTTCTTACTTGGTTGCATTCTTTGTTGTTTATACTTATCTTTTTTATGATATTGCAACTAGTGTCTGAAGGCAATTTGCAAGCAGTAATCTGGTTGTACTTGTCTTTATATTCTCTTGATTTTATACCCTCCTTTGTGTTTCAGATTATTTGTGTAATTACTGTGCATAGTCTACTGCCATTTATTGTCATTCAAGAAGAAATAGAAATCTGTTCCATTTTTGTATCCTGATTACTAGCAGTATTTTAACAAAGTAGTAAAGTTCTTGATCCTGACATGTTAACACAGTGAAAGGCTATTTGCTTGCCTTGTAATCATCTCAGAAAAAACTGAACTTGTTCCTCCTTGGGAGAAAATGAATAGAAACATTTGATTTACTCTTTCCTTATGATCTTCATTTTATAAAATTGGGAGAAAATGATGATGCGATAAGAAAGGAATCTCTGCAGTCATAAGAAGAAATCTTTATGAGGAAAAGTGAATTGTTGTCTTCGTTCTTGAAAGTACAAAGTGGAAAGGCGTTCGATAGGCCGCTGAAAGAAGGCCAAGGACCCTTTGTTGGTGAAAAAGAAAAGTCTGGAAAGTAAATTAAGTTCAGTTGGCGAAGGAAAGCATTCTAAATTCTTCAAAGAGGGTACAACTACAACAAGGCAGAGGAAAACTAGTTTTCCTTGATGATAAAATGAGAGACAGATAGAGGCAGGCAGGCTTCCCACGAAGGTAACGATGCTGCAGGGAGGGACTCTAGCAATGCATTTTCATAGACACATGCCTTTTTATACTCATTCTTAGAGAGGGCTCTTTAAATTGTATAAACCACATAAAACTGGGACCTGCCTTTAGAAGCAGTGTTTGAATGATCAGTGCTCTTGAAAAACACAAACAATCAAGAGTTGGTTTTGTTTGGATGAGGAGAACTAGCGGGAAGTTCTAAGCACTGAATGCATCAGAGTACACTTAACAAAAGTTTCAAGTTCCTGTTTCACTAAAATTGACTTTATCTGTAAATGAATTATTTAAATATGCTCAGAAAGCTTCCCTCTGAAGTAATTTAAATTTTTAAATATTGTGAATTTGATTAGTCAATCCTTTTATTTTTAGAGCTGTCAAGGAAAAGATTTGTTCGAAGTGCCAAGTATCCGAGCCTATGGAATCTGTATTAAACACTGTTTTAACATACTTTCAAAAAGTGTCCTTATTTTAGTTTTTTCCTTTCACTTATATATTCATAGTTATGAAGTACATGACAGGGTTCTGCTGAAGATCATATATTTACATCACATATGGATTAAACCCTAATATAACAAGTTCTTACCAGTGACAAGGTTATTACATGCAACCCTTAATGCTAGTTGAGCCTTTGGAATTTTAAATGGATGTGTTCTGTAGGTTGGACAAAAACAGATAAAATTGAGTCTTCTGTTATGTTTTATTTCTTTCTTATTGCAATTTATTGCATCTTCAATTTTTATGTTTCTTTTTTAAGCTGGAGTCTCGCTCTGTCACCGAGACTGGAGTTCACTGGTGTGATCTCGGCTCACTACAATCTTTACCTCCTGGGTTCAAGTGATTCTCCTGTCTCAGCCTCCCGAGTAGCTGGGATTACAGGCATGTGCCACCATGCCTGGCTAGTTTTTGTGTTTTTAGTAGAGACGGTGTTATGCCATATTGGCCAGGATGGCCTCAAACTCCTGACCTCAAGTCATCCTCCCTCCTTGGCCTCCAAAAGTGCTGGGATTACATATGTGAGCCACTGTGCCCAGCTCGCATTTCCAAATTTTTAATTAGGAAATAGTACATATTCATTATATAAAAGTTTGATCATTATAGAAGTATATATTAAAGAAAGTAAAGTTCCTATAATCTCATCCTTAGAGATAACCATTTTTAAACAGTGCACAGTTTTCAGTTTGTATATATTTTAAAATATTATTTTATTAAATATTAAATCATGGTATAAATACTAATTCATAACTTGCATTTTTACTTACATTCTATTTAAGCATAGTTGTTTGTACAGATCAACTTTATTTTTTCTAATGTGTATATATATACATGCATATAGGTATATTCTAATGGTGACATATATACGTATATACATGCATATATGTATATATATGAAATATATATGTATATATACATATATAAAATATATATCACCATTATATATATACATATATGTATGTATATATGTGATATATATGTATGTGATATATATGTATATATCACCATTAGATATATACATATATATGTATGTATCACCATTAGATATATATACACATATGCACAAATATATGTGTGTATATGTATATAACAAGGTAGTAAAGTTCTTGATCCTGACATGTTAACACAGTGAAAGGCCATTTGCTTGCCTTGTATTCATCTCAGAAAAGCTGTACTTGTTTCTCCTTGGGAGAGAACATACATAGTTCTTATGACTATATTTGTGTGACATATATATATACACATACATATATATATATACACATACACACACATATATACATATATACATGTCTATGTGTGTATGTGTATGTGTATATATGTATATGTGTGTATGTGTAACCAATCATCTGTTGTTGGTATTTCCTTAATTTTTCTCTATTACATTTTTCTAATGAATATCTTATGCATATACCTTCACTCACTTGTGGGAATATCTCAGTTTTATAAATGACACTGTTGAGTCAAATGATATGAGCCATCATACATTTTTTGGTAGATATTACAAAATTGCCCTTAAAAATGGTGGTACCCTCTTACACTTTTAAAAACAAGGTATAATATTGTATATGAGCATTTTGGTTTCCCCATTTCAGTGACTGACAATTGGTTAGATCTTTTAAAACTCATTGTTTCGACTTGAAGTTAAAACAATTCTTAGTTTTTTAGGATTGAAAAAATATCAAAATCAGATTGATATTTTTATATTGAAATATAATACTTTTGTAGTTTTTATTTTATATTTTGCATTACAACTTTTTATTCATCTCTAATTAAATTTGTATATAATATTTTCAAGTCTAGGCATTTTTATCTTAAATAATAATATTTGAACATTTGCATTTACAAAATAAATAGACTTAGAGATTTAACAAGATTTTTTTCAGTTTAAAACTCTAATAGTATATCTAAAGTATAATTTATCAAAGTCCAAGTTATACTCAACGCCTAAGAAATGCATATATTGTGTAATTCAAGGTATAAAGAAACTCCCATAATTTCTAGTTCTACTGATGTTTTTTACCCTTCTTTTTTTGACACTGACATTTTTCTGTCAAAGACATAGAGCTATTTCACATATTTCAAAAGGTATTTTGCTTTTAAAAGTTTCAGCAAGAAGGTGGAAATTAGAGATAAGTGAGGGTAGAAGATGGAAGAATAAAATATAATCATAAAAAGCTCATTAACCCCAGGAATTGCTGAGAACCAGCCAGGCAGCCAACCACACTACCAGTGTCTGTCACACCCTGGTACCCATATGACAATAGTACTACGTACAGTTTCTACTAAGAATGGAAGGTTTACTTTTTAAAAACAATTCTATAAATTCACTAGAAATAAACAAGAGCAAATTATCTTGCTGCCAATTACCATAAAAAAAGCATCAACTTCCTATTGAAAGAGCTTGTGTAGGTCATTTTTTTTTTTCCTGTAGCTAGTATAAGAAGCTGGGAACATTAAACCTGCATTGTGTTTGGGAACTTGCAAAAAATGCTTGTCTTCGCAGCACTCTATTTCAATTCTCTTGATTGTTCAGCATAATTAAAATAAACACGAACACATACAGCTTGTCAAACACTTCTGGAAGTTTCTCCTGACTCAGGCCTTCAGTGGCAAGAACACATTATAAACACTATAGGCAGTCTTCATTTCAAGGAATATGTGCTACAGGAAAGTTAAGTTTAGAGAACCTTTAAATAAATTGAGAATGCTTTCCCCTTGACTTTGTATTTTCCAAAAGGAAATATTTAGGACATATATGAAATACTGTTATTTTAGTAATTGCGATGAGAATGATGATGTTAATAATGAATTTATTGGTAATTATAACATTATGCCACTGTATTTGAAAAGTTATGACATTATAAGAATGATCATTTATCAAGAATTCTGGTTACTATGCTGTGCAATATATAACTCCAGTATATAAAACAAGCATTTATTATGCTTACGGATTCTCTGGATCAGGAATTTGGAAAGGGCACAGTAGAGATGACTTTTCTCTGCTTTGTGATGTCTGGGGTCTCAACTGGAAGACTCCAAGGCTGAGAGGTGGTGTGATCTGAGGGCTTGTTCACTCTTTTATCTGGTGGTTAATGATGGCTATAAGTAAGGCTTTAGCACTTTCAGCTGGAACACTATTTTAGACCGTTCAGACAGTTATAATGAAATACCTTAGATCGAGTAATTTATAAGCATTAGAAAGGTATTGCTCACAGTTTTGGAGGCTAGAAAGTCCAAGATCAAGTCACCAGCAGATTCAGTGTCTTATGTAGGTTGGTTCTCTGCCTCATAAACTGCACCTGTTGCTGTGTCCTCACATGGCAGAAGGGGTAAAAAAGCTCCTTCAGGCATCTTCATAAGGAAACAAATCCCATATTGATTTACGGGTTCTGCCCTCATAACCTAGGCATCTCCCAAAGGCCCCACCTCTTAATACCGACACATTGAGGATTAGATTTCATCACAAACACTTTCGAGGGACATAGACATTTAGACCATAGCTAACACCTGCACATGGGCTCTCCAAGTGTCCTAGGCTTTCCCACAACATGGTGGCTGGGTTCAAAGGGTGAGTGGTTTAAGAGAGTAAAAAGTAGGCAGAAGCCGTGTTATCTTTTATGATCTTTATTATTTTATTTTATATTAAGCCCCTTCCATTCTAGTCTTTATGATCTTGGCAGAAGTCAAGTAGTGTCACTATTACATTCTTTGGGTTGAGGCAGTTACAAAAATTTTACTCAGCTTCGAGGGGAAGTAAAACAGAATGAACCCTTTGATAGAGAAATACCAACTATAAGAACTATAAGAAGACAATGTGGTATGAAACTTTATATATAATATACATATTCTAGTCATTTTTAGAAAATATTGTATTTATAGCCTATCCATCTTTAGAAAATATAATTTTCTACAATATTATATTCTATGATGGACAATTAATTATCTGTTGTTAAATACTCTAAATGCAACATTTTATTTAAACTTTACAATTAATTATGACACTGATCTTGTTTCCAGTTTACAGATAAGAAATCTGAAGATGGCCGGGTGCGGTGACTCAGGCCTGTAATCCCAGCACTTTGGAAGGCCGAGGAGGGCAGATCATGAGGTCAAGAGATTGACACCATCCTGGCCAACATGGTGAAACCCCGTCTTTACTAAAAACAGAAAAAAAACTGGCCAGGCATGGTGGCATATGCCTGTGGTCCCAGCTATGGAGGTGGAGGTTGCAGTGAGCCAAGATTGCTCCACTGCACTCAAGCCTGGTAACAGAGCAAGACTCCATCTCAAAATAAATAAATAAATAAATAAATAAATAAATAAATAAAAGAAACCTGAAGATCAGAGAGGTTAAATCACTTAAAGAAAGTCACACAAGTAAGTAGAAAAGCCATAATTTGAATTCAAGACATTCTATTTCCAAGGTAATGTGCCTACTTACTACATTTAAAGAGATCTTTGTTAAGTTTTCCAAAATAATGATCAAAATAAGGATTTATGTGAAGGAGTTAGGTGTCAGAAACTCAGATATGCTTGGAAAATTTTGGCTAATAAATCATAGGAAAGATGTACTGGAAATAAGAAAGAATAGAAACCAGACTCTACGGTTTCAGGACTAGTATTCTGGATACATAGATACTTTTTCAGTCCATAATAAAGTTGTCATGGCCCCAAGACAGCTCTAGAATACTGTCCTGCTTTTGACTAATGGCTTTCTGTCACATCTGTTGTGATTCTGTCTACCTCTATGCTGTTACCAGCAACAGCTGACTGAGTGGCTTGTCTACTTTATTGTCTGAATTCCTGTTTGTGTCTCACATACCCCGAAAGAGGTTCTGATTTGATGTATTAGTCAGAACCCCACAAAGAGTGTCTTCATTGGTCGGCCTCTAGGGACCGGCACCCACTCCTGGTCCATTCATTGGTTGCCAGTATTTCAGATCGCATGAGAAAATCACAACCATCAATTCCAAAGGACCAGCCCTTAGCTCCGTTCTCACGTGATGGCTTTTGGTGGGGTTAGCTGTCAAAGTATCATAAACTGTTTAGTACTGAAACTTTCAATAGAGGGACTTAAACTGTCCTATATCCTTCTAACCTCTAAGGAAGCAAAAAAGTGATCATGTTATGTATTTTCTGGACATTTTTGCCAAGAAGTTCAAGGCAGTAGTCTTCTTTAGTGGAGTGGCTTATCATAGCTCCCTACAATAGGCTGTATGCATTGCTTCTGGGCTTCACTGACAGAAACCATCGTATACCTGAACTAAGACCTGCCCCAGTTGGCACTACAATTGCCCAGATTCTCCGCTAAAGGCCCTGAAAAAGTTCTTACAAAATTACCTACTTATGGGTACCAGAAGGAACCTCTGTAGGAAGTACCTGGATTGTGACGCTTAAGGGTCGGTCAGTAATCTCCTCTAATATCCCAGTGCAATTTTTTTTTTGAGACAGGATTTTCCTCTGTCACCTAGGATGGAGTGCAGTGGTAGAATCACAGCTCACTGCAGCCTTGACCCCCTGGGTTCAAACAATCCTTCCACCTCAGCCTCCTGAGTAGCTGGGACTATAGGAGCACTCCACTCTGCCTGGCTTATTTTTGTATTTTTTGTAGAGAAGTTTTGCCACACTGCCCAGTATGACAGTGTGAGCCACTTTCATTAGCATGAAAGAGGAAAAAGCTCCCCCAAGAATTCTTTCAAGATTCTCTCATTACAGGTATGACTAGCTCCCTACTAGGACAGCTAATAAGTTATTCAGATATTTTGGGACAAAGACAAGGCAGATATTGGAATTAAATTCTATTTCATCCTTTGGAGTGTCTGTGGAGTGCACAATTCTGGAAAGAGTTAATAAAATTTTGACTAATGGAGGATATATAAACTATAACCAAATAAATGAAGAAGCTGGAAATATTGGGAATGGGTTAGTTAACAATAAATTGATTCTGTTGTTATTTTTAATTGATTAGGCTTCAAACCTCACTTCTTATGAATATTTCTTAAAAAGTTACCAGAAGAAAATAGAATAAAATCAATATTCAATTCGCTTGTCACAAATAACTTTATTGTCTTCAGTTACTAATCCCATTTATCTCAAAGAGGTGAGCAGACGTCGCTGAAAGCTCCCATTTACCAGTGACAGAAGAGAGCCATAAAGCTGACTTTTCTATTTGTGGTTAGAGTCTGAAATGCTGAAGTAGACTATAAGAAAATGTGTTTTGTTCCTAGAAAACTATGCAGCTTGTGTGACTCTTTACACACTACTTTTTTTTCCCATTCTTCCTTCAGGGATTTTTCTCACGCTTAATTCTCAGCTAGCTAATATTGAACAAATCTCGGGAAATTACACCACCTGGTAGCTTGTTAGTGAGTTCAGAAAACTGGGATTCATATTTGACATATTTTTTTCACTGCATTTTTTATATTGTATTTGGCAGTAAGTCCTCTTAATTTTACTTCCAAAATGTACCTCAATCCATGCCTTTGATATCCATCTTTGCTGCCCCATTCTAATGCAAGCCAATATCATCTCTTATCTGAACCACTGTAATAACTTCTAAATTCATCTTCTTATTTTCTCTCTTTACTCTTTCCAGTCTATTTTCTTCAGAACAGCCAGAGAATTATGTTTAAATCATCAATTGAATCTAATGTTATTTCCCAGCTTAAAAACTTTAAGTGGTTTTGCATTACATTTAGAATGATATCTAAATTTGTAATTTTTGGCTACAAAGTTCCAGTGGAAATGTTTTCCCTACGAAGACTATGTATGATGAACAATTTTGATTTGCATCTGCTGATCCAGAAATCTAAGAGTAGAGCGATTTCAGGGCATTCCCCATGCAATTCTCTTTCTACAGCTGGTTGCCCTAGCTTCTTTTGGGTGGACAACTAGTAACTTCACATCTCATGCTGCTCACTCTCCTTTAGGCCAGGAACAATAAAAGTTTCCAGCTGTTGCTAGCTCTGGAGTTACTAAATCTTCATTTATTTTTTCCTTGCACTTCGTGCCCACTTCTTCTTAAGTAGTCTTTTATTAAACTTTTCACAAATTAGCCAGATTGTGTGTGTAATCTCTTTTCTGCAAGGAACTTGACCAATAAATTATCTGGTGGTAGGAGTGAGCTAAAAATAGTTTCTTGAATTGAATAGCTCCACACATTTGAGGAACGTATAGAAAGTCTTCTTAGAAGTAGAAATAGGACACTAGTAATCCATAACGTATAGAGTTTTTTATAATTACTCAAATTTTCACTTGTGTGGCAAGGCTAAAGAGCAGTTAGAAGGTGAGGGTCTGGAAAATCCAGTGCTGTTGCGTTTGGTCTACATTAATAATATTGATTGAGTGTGGATCACCTGGCTATTTCTATAGGCCCTAGAGATCATACGTGGTAGAAGGGACTGGTTTTAGGTAATGAAAATACAATCCAGAACACAATGAGGAAATCAGAAATGTTCAAGGGCATCTTTGAGGAAGCCTCTCATTTCCTGTAGACACAAGACAAATATGGCTGAAAACCAAGCCTAGGACCTGATGGTAAGGGTTGCAGAGTTACAGTATCAATTCAAAGCTTAATCTCCTGGGGATAAAAGAATCTTACCTCCCAACCTCATATGAGTGAATAAGAATCCCCTTGAGTGAAATGTTTAATGACTGCTATTGGTGTGAATTGTCTCACAAAGAAATGCCAATTCTTTTTGTTATCCGCCGTCACTATTCTTCATGCTTCTGATGCCCATAATGGAAATTGTATCTGAACATGGCACAGATGGAGACATTCAAGGCCTACTCTGAAAAAAATATAGGTTGTATGCCCAAAGGCTTATAGAACCACCCCCGTCTGTATTGGCAGGAATCAGGTATGCGTATACGATTGGATTCTATGGGTGTTAGACCAAGGAGGGTGAAAAACGTTGTTTGATTGGACGATGTTTGATAAAATGATTGATATGCCCAAAAAGATCACAGAATTTAATGTGCTGGCTTATGCACCTGCAAATGATTCAATGAATTAGGTTGCCTAATTATAGGCGCGTCATTGGTGGTCTACCATCAAGAAGGTAGGAATACTGCAACTTCCATGGCATACTGTAGAAGAAGTTAAAAGTTCTGGGGAGATAGCACTGTCGAATTCATTTAATATTATAAACTATTCAGATACTCTTCTAACCATACCTGTCCAGAGGGAGATAGAAACTCTCTTAATTAGGCGTTTAAAAATACCTTGGTGAAAGGTCATTAGTGTCCTGGAACAGCTCTGTGGTAGGTACGCTCTGTAGGCTGGAGATCACGGTGTGAATGCCCATTAGCTCATTCTCATTAACTAGATAAATCCCAACTTTGTACTTTGTGGATTTCAATATTAGCTAAGCAGTCATACTCTGAATAGGAGATTGAAAGAGCAGGGACTGAAATCCCATTTTCAATATTGCATCATTCTGTTGTACTCACTCTCATTTGACAGAAGGTTGTGAGTCAAAAGCCTTGAAAATAAAAAAAAATATATTTTTATTGATTTGAAACAATTTGGTGATTTTCTTCTTGTCTTTTCAGTCATAATAATTCCAAATTTTGTTTGTTCACTTTTTGCTTTTGAGCTTTTAAAACCTTTTTTAAAAACAAAGTGTACACACACACACATACACTCACACACAATTGAGTCTCCTTAGTGTATATATGTATATTTCAAAGTTTATATGTATATAAAGTGTGTATACATATATGTGTGTGTACATATATACACTTTGAGATATACATATATATTAAAGTATATTCAATCTTTTTGCACACACACACACACACACACACAGATTGAGTATCTCTTATCTGAAATGCTTGTGACCACAAGTGTTTGAGATTTTGAGTTTTTTCAGATTTTGGAATATTTGCATGTACATAATAAGATAACTTGTGGATGGGACTCAACACAAAATTTATTTATGTTTTATATAAACCTTATCAAATAGCCTGAAGATAATTATATAAAATATTTTAAATAATTTTGTGTATAAAACAAAGTTTGCATACATCTAACTGTCAGAAAACAAAAGTGTCACTATCTCAGGCACTCACGTGAATAATCTGGTTGTTTGGCATCCACTCATTCCTGACTCTGAATTTATATATGACTGATAAATAATCCTTTTCTTACACTTACACATAAGTACCTAACGGTAAAAAATATGACATACCATTAATACAATGAAAAAATAATATGTTCAAGGCAACTAAGTAACACAGGAGCATCTCCAGAATACCCATATCAGCTGTTAAAACAACAGCAACAACAAATAACAGCAGGTCTCTGTATATGATACTGCATTTTCATTAAAAGGTTACTGGATATCGTATTTTATTTTTTTTTATGTGAGAAGAAACATCAGAAGAGTCAAAATACCAGGAAGTGGGTATTCTAGGGATGAGGAGGCATTCTGCTGGGTAAGCATTCCTCCGGAGTCATTCACCTCATTAACAATGATGAGGTCTGATTTTTTTAAATGGACATAATTTCTTGTTGTATTCAGAATAAACATTGCTCCAGTCTTTCAATAAGCCATCATAGGTTTTCAACATATTGTCTGTAGGCACATTTTTTGCAGTGTTAACCATGTTATCTTCATCATCACTATTATTAAGATCACTTTGATTTGGAACCATTTTGGCTATTTCACCATTAATCAATGAATGAACAATGGGAAGCTCAATATCCATGTTAAAAATTTCTTCGAGATTCACTTCCTCCAGCTTACTGAAGGAATCTGAAAGTAGATTTTTTCCTCTGTGTAAGGAGGTCACACATTATCTTTTTAAATTTAACATATGGAATCCTTCAAAGTCACCATCTTGTTCATCATCATCACTGAATATAGTGGCAGGGAAGAGGTTGTTCTGGGCATGTACAATTGTGTCTTTAGTGGCTGTATTCTAAGCATTGGCAGCAGCATACATCACATTCTTCATGCAAAACTCCTTTTGAAAACCTCCCACATCTGTGCCTCTGTTCACTGCTGCTGGCATGCTGTTCAGAAAAATGTTTTTATATTTACTCTTTATTGGTCACAGAGCTGAATTAGTGAAGTTACTTTTGTGGGGAAGTATATGGAATAAACATTATTTTTGATGAGCATTTCACATGGAGGATGAGTTAAGAAATAACAAAATCTTGCAGTCATCACCCAGTCCAGCTTCTCTGCAGTGAGCAGAGACATTGGTACAAAATATTTGTAAAACAATCAGAAAAGATGCCTCTGGTGATCCATGCTCTTTTGTTAGCATAGTAATGGACTGGTAAGATATTCACGCCTTGGAAACAGTGAGGACCCAGCTTTTGCCTATCACGAGTTTACTCATGTATACCTGCCGCATTAGCACATATCAGCACAGTTATTCTGTCCTTAGGATCCTTAATTTCTGTAGGGGTACCTCATTAGCTTTAGTCAGTGTCTTTCTTGGACAATAATGCCCAAATATTGATTTTTTTAAATCAGAATTATAGACTGGTTTTGGAATCAATTTTTTGTCAGTGATGACCTTGGCAAATTTGTTAATGAATTTCTTAACTGAATTTCCCTATGATCAGCAAATGCATTATTACCACAAATCTTAAAAAATGTAATGCTCTGTCCTTTTAAAAATTTCTGCAACTGGACTGTTGAAGAGTTGCAGTTTCTTTCAATTTTCAGTTCATTATGATCTTTGCTGTTTCATAGTCAGCGTACCATTAAGTGGCATGTGTTCATTGCAAAGCTGATAGATCAATTCTTTCAATACACAGTCAAGATCAGCTTTATGTGGTGTTTTCTATTTTTTATTAACTTCTGTTCATCATTTTTAGCATAGAACTTCAACAATTTATCCTTCTGTTTCTTCAGGTGATTTAGGCTAGTCATTCTGATGCTATGCTCTTTTGTAATATGTTTCACACTCACACCGGTGTCTAGTTTCTCCAACAGCTTGACTTTCTGGGCTTCTTCTTTTTCTTATCACTGTTACCCAAAGGGGTATCTACAAGTCTTTGTGAAATTTCCAATAATACTTTTACACCACAGAACAGAGAATAAGCAAAGAAACACTGAGTATTGCACAGAGGTGTTGGCCTCATGTCGGGCATGCTGGGGAAGCTGCTGTTGGCTCATCCCACCTGCACATGTGCCATTTGTTTTACCCTTTGTGGGTGTGCTTGTGTAAGGGAATCTGTGCATGCACAAAAAAGATATATCACAGCTGAAGAGGGCTGGGAAGGTCTTTCTTTCCTTAGGGATGCTGAACAAACTTTGTTGTGTGTTTGCATTTTGACTGCAACTCATCACATGAGGTCAGGCTCATCACATGGAATTTTCCACTTGTGGTGTCATATCAGCACTCAAAAAGTTCTTGATTTTGGAACATTTCAGATGTCTAATTTTTGGATTAGGGATACTCAATGTGTGTTGGTGGGGGGGGTGGGTGTGGGTGGGCGTGTATAATTTAATGAAAGTTAAAAGACGAATGTGAATAAGAAGAGGAAAAAATTAAGGCACATGATTGGCAATCCACTGGTCAAAATGATTGGCTTGTTACTTTTAGAACTGCCCTTTATCATTCTGAAAGAAAGGTAACGAGTTATGACTATCAGAGGCACTGTGTCCTCCAAGAACCACAAATATTATTTAGTGGCTCAGTAACTGCTTTAGTCAATTCCTTAACTACCTTGAGATACGTGTTATCAGAATCTGATAATTGGCTGGAATCCAGTTTTTAAATGTAATCTTTCATATGAAACTGCTGTTTTTACCAGCTGATCACATATCTAGTTATTGGTAGGTGTCAACAGAAGAAAGTTGCTTTTTAAAGTATTCTTTTGGATATTTTTCTTTTGCTAAAAGCCTAGTAAGATAAAAGTGGATTTTAAATTGATATATTTCTTTATTTCTGGGAAGAAAAAACATGAGTAGTAAGAAAAACATTTAATATTATGATATTGTAAATACAGACTAATAAAACTTACCAAACTTGTTAGTGATAGTTTTCTCAGGACAATAGATTTAAGGTCACAGGATGATCTTCACCACCTTGTTGGAAATTGAGTTTTCAAAGGTAAACATAACAGCAGCAACAACAAAAAGATGACTAACATTTGTTGAGAATTATTCACTAAGCCCTGTGCATTAAGTACTTTATATGGATAATGCTTTTGAAATCCTTTGATCAAATTACTATCTATGTGATATGGTATATAGCGTCACAAATGAGAGAACTTGGCTTACGGAAGTTAAGTAATTTTCCCATGGTCACACAGGTAGTAAAAGTGGCTAAGACAGGTTTGAAACAAAGGCAGTGTTCTCCAAATCCAGTCTTATGTTATACTGTCTCTCACTTATGGTGCTTCAAGGGAATTATAATTATGGTACTGGGTGGGGACAGCAGGACTAGGTGAAATTTGGGGGTTGATATTCTGAAAGAAGTATAAAATTCGAGGTGAAAGAAAATTTAGAAGCCATCTAGTTAAACCATCTCATTTTACTGTTGTAACCGAGCGAGTCAGAAGAACGCGCCACGCTCTGAGTTCCAAATTAAGAGTCCTTTATTGATTTGCCAGTGACTGAAAGACTGCTAATGCTCAAAATTCTTTCGGCCCTGAGGAAGGGGCCTCATTATCTTTTTTTTTTTTTGAAAGAAAGAAAAAGAGAGAAAAGAAGAAAGAATGAGTGAAAGAAAGAAAAAACAAAGAATGTAAGAGAGAAAGAAAGAGGAAGAGAAAGAGGGAGAGAGAACGGGATTTTTGTTCTATTGCCCAGGCTAGAATGCAGTCTAGAAATGGGTATTAAAAACCTCTTTTATGCCAATAATTGTGCTTAAC